>JAGTTF010003804.1:0-16138 GCA_019095985.1 Streblospio benedicti | reverse complement strand
TAGTTGACATGTATCCATACAGGTGTATGCCCTCACATGTGGCGTAGGTCATCTTTGACCTTCAAGATGCCGCTTTTCGCCGGTAATGAGGTCGTTCCGATAAGGCCTAATCTGTTCTTTAGAGCAAGCCCTTCGATTTAAAAAGAAAAAAAAATCCGGACAGACGCTCCTTCATTAGTCACAATGCGCTCAAAGATACGCATTTTACCCACTCTATTACAGGTGGAGTAGGTCATCTTTGACCTTCAAGATGCCGCTTTTTGCCGGTAATGAGGTCGTTTTGATAAGATCTAATCCAACCATTAGAGCAAGCCCTTTGATTTAAAAAGAAAAAAAAATCCGGACAGATGCTCCTTCATTAGTCACGAGGCGCTCAAACATACGCATTTTACCCTCTCTATTACATGTGGCGTAGGTCATCTTTGACCTTCAAGATGCCGCTTTTTGCCGGTAATGGGGTCGTTCTGATATGGCTTAATCTGTTCTTTAGAGCAAGCCCTTTGATTTAAAAAGAAAAAAAAATCCGGACAGACACTGCTTCATTAGTCACGATGCGCTCAAAGATAGGCATTTTACCCACTCTATTACATGTGGCGTTGGTCATCTTTGACCTTCAAGATGCCGCTTTTCGCCGGTAATGGGGTCGTTCCAATAAGGCCTAATCAGTTTTTTAGAGTAAGCCCTTTGATTTAAAAAGAAAAAAAAATCCGGACAGACGCTCCTTCATTGGTCACGATGCGCTCAAAGATGAGCATTTTACCAACTCTATAGCATGTGGGTTTGGTCATTCATCTTTGACCTTCAAGATGCCGCTTTTTGCCGGTAATGAGGTCGTTCCGATAAGGTCTAATCTGACCATTAGAGCAAGCCCTTTGATTTAAAAAGAAAAAAAAACCGGACAGACGCTCCTTCATTAGTCACGAGGCGCTCAAACATACGCATTTTACCCTCTCTATTACATGTGGCGATTAAATCATCTTTCCTCCCACAGTCACATGTGACAGCCATAAACACATTACATCTATGTAATGGGGTCCCTTCTCCATCTAGGCCTAATCTGTTCCTTAGAGCAAGCCCTTTTTGATTTAAAAATATAGGCAAAAAAAAAAATACTCAGGACAGATGCTCCTTCATTGGTCAATTTGATTCCATAACGCTCAAATGCATTATGATTGCAGGCCTAGAAAATAGGCTTTATAAAAACGTATTACTTTGTCTGGACATCATCTTTGAAATATTCAAGAAACTGGATTTGCCGTTCATGAGGTCATTCTATAAGGCTAATCTTGTTCATTAGAGCAAGCCCTTTGATTTAAATGCAAAAAATTAGGACAGACAAGCCTTCATTAGGAAAGAAGATGGGCCCCAAAAAGCATTTTACCCAACTCTATTTCTATGTTTCTTAGCAAAATATGAAACAAAATGAAACTGAAGCAGTATAGGTCAATGCAGTACAGCGGTTGGTCTGTTTTTTAGAGCAAGCCCTCTGGTAAAATCGAAAAACTCGTCAGACGCTCGCCTATAATATGCCTTTTCCGCTTTTATATCATGTATATCTATTTTAATATTGTCTCTTCTTGTAATAACGTAGTCATTTTTATCGATTATGATTATTTCGTTTTTCCTACACAATATAGTAGATATATAGATCTATTTCAATGTCAAGATTTCTAGGTCGAGCAAGCCCTTTACGATTTAAAAAATTGAAAAAAAATCTTTGAAGAGTCATTTATTGGTCACGTGCCATTATTTATGTATTATGTATTTTAAAATAGAATACTATAGCTGAAGTTTATTGGTCATCAAAATCAACTAGCAACTTATATTTCCTATAACTTTTTAGTCAAAGACCATGAACATCTGATAAACTTATATAAACACATGTAAAACTAGAAAAATATTATAAAAAAAACTTTGTCACATAACAACATTGTTAGAAATGAATGACTTTAAAAAATAGATTGGAGTAAAAGTAAACATGTTGTAAATGTGCATTGTGGAGACAATAGCTTAAAAAGTAATTTTGAATGACGTAATGATGTAAAACCTTTTAATAAAATGCCACTAATTGGATTTGAAAAGCAACGTCTTAACCAAGTTCTAACTATGCTTCACTAATGTCCTTTCAAATAAAAGCAAAAAAATTCAATGAAACTCGGTGTTGCGGTTGGGCACACATCTACGAACGATTAAAACACACCTAAAACATATATTATATTATATATTAGGTGAGTTTCATTGAGTTTCGATGCTTTTTGGCGGTATACAGATAGTCTATCTATATATATAAAAGGAAGAGATGATTTTTTGCGTCACAAAAAGGCCTTTTTACCAAAAGACGCAATCACTTCAAACTATGTATGTCAAAAATCAGGACAACTTGGTGGTCGTTACCCATCACATTTCAAACCAAATAAATTGGTTTTGAATGATAAAAACAAGAAAAATTTTTGTAGAAGGTTGCTTATATGGGCCATGTTTTTTAAAGGTAAGCCCTTTGTTTAAACGTTTTTAAGATGAATGACGTACCTCATCACCACGTACAGTCATACAACGAGGGAGCTGGGGAGGGTGATTCTGATGGAGGTCCATTTTCCTTTAGGACCTGTTTTTTTGGGTTTTAAATCAGAAAGGGGTTGTGTGTCCATGTTTTTTTTTTAAATTGGCCTTTATGGGGGCCATATGATTTGACCATTGGTAAGGTAGGTAGACGCATTTAATAAGTTCCAATCTCATAAATTTAAACCTGAGCAATAGAAAGGGGGCACATTTAAAATGCTATGTTTGAGGGGAGCATCGAGGACTAATGAAGGATCAAGCTGTCCGGATTTTTTTATTTTTGTCACAAAGGGCTTGCTCTAATGGAAGGTGATTATATTTAATCGAAAAAAATATCATTACCGGCGAAAATGTTTGAGCTTGAAGGTCTAAAGATGACCTACGTCCACATGCTATAGAGTTGGTAAAATGCTCATCTTTGAGCGCATTGTGACTAATGAAGGAGCGTCTGTCCAATAAAAGATGACCAACGCCACATGTAATAGAGTGGGTAAAATACCTATCTTTGAGCGCATCGTGACCAATGAAGGAGCGTCTGTCCGGATTTTTTTCTTTTTAAATCAAAGGGCTTGCTCTAAAAAACAGATTAGGCCTTATTGGAACGACCCCATTACCGGCAAAAAGCGGCATCTTGAAGGTCAAAGATGACCTACGCCACATGTAATAGAGAGGGTAAAATGCGTATGTTTGAGCGCCTCGTGACTAATGAAGGAGCGTCTGTCCGGATTTTTTTTTCTTTTTAAATCAAAGGGCTTGCTCTAAAAACAGATTAGGCCTTATCAGAACGACCTCATTACCGGGCAAAAGCGGCATCTTGAAGGTCAAAGATGACCTAAAACCCACATGTAATAGAGTTGGTAAAATGCGTATCTTTGAGCGCATTGTGACTAATGAAGGAGCGTCTGTCCGGATTTTTTTTTTTTTTTTAAATCAAAGGGCTTGCTCTAAAAAACAGATTAGGCCTTATTGGAACGACCCCATTACCGGCAAAAAGCGGCATCTTGAAGGTCAAAGATGAATGACCAAACCCACATGCTATAGAGTTGGTAAAATGCTCATCTTTGAGCGCATCGTGACCAATGAAGGAGCGTCTGTCCGGATTTTTTTTTCTTTTTAAATCAAAGGGCTTGCTCTAAAAAACAGATTAGGCCTTATTGGAACGACCCCATTACCGGCAAAAAGCGGCATCTTGAAGGTCAAAGATGACCAACGCCACATGTAATAGAGTGGGTAAAATACCTATCTTTGAGCGCATCGTGACCAATGAAGGAGCGTCTGTCCGGATTTTTTTTTTTTTTTAAATCAAAGGGCTTGCTCTAAAAAACAGATTAGGCCTTATTGGAACGACCCCATTACCGGCAAAAAGCGGCATCTTGAAGGTCAAAGATGACCTACGCCACATGTAATAGAGAGGGTAAAATGCGTATGTTTGAGCGCCTCGTGACTAATGAAGGAGCGTCTGTCCGGATTTTTTTTCTTTTTAAATCAAAGGGCTTGCTCTAATGGTCAGATTAGACCTTATCAGAACGACCTCATTACCGGCAAAAAGCGGCATCTTGAAGGTCAAATATGACCTGACCAAACCACATGTAATAGAGTGGGTAAAATGCCAATCTTTGAGCGCATTGTGACTAATGAAGGAGCGTCTGTCCGGATTTTTTTTTTTTTTAAATCAAAGGGCTTGCTCTAAAAAAACAGATTAGGCCTTATTGGAACGACCCCATTACCGGCGAAAAGCGGCATCTTGAAGGTCAAAGATGACCAACGCCACATGTAATAGAGTGGGTAAAATGCCTATCTTTGAGCGCATTGTGACTAATGAAGGAGTGTCTGTCCGATTTTTTTTTTTTTTTTAAATCAAAGGGCTTGCTCTAAAAAACAGATTAGGCCTTATCGAACGACCCCATTACCGGCAAAAAAGCGGCATCTTGAAGGTCAAAGATGACCTACGCCACATGTAATAGAGTGGGTAAAATGCCTATCTTTGAGCGCATTGTGACTAATGAAGGAGCGTCTGTCCGGATTTTTTTTTTTTTTAAATCAAAGGGCTTGCTCTAAAAAACAGATTAGGCCTTATCGCAACGACCCCATTACCGGCAAAAAGCGGCATCTTGAAGGTCAAAGATGACCAAACCCACATGCTAATAGAGTTGGTAAAATGCTCATCTTTGAGCGCATCGTGACTAATGAAGGAGCGTCTGTCCGATTTTTTTTTCTTTTTTTAAATCAAAGGGCTTGCTCTAAAAAACAGATTAGGCCTTATTGAAACGACCCCATTACCGGCAAAAAGCGGCATCTTGAAGGTCAAAGATGACCTACGCCACATGTAATAGAGTGGGTAAAATGCTTATCTTTGAGCGCATTGTGACTAATGAAGGAGCGTCTGTCCGGATTTTTTTTTTTTTTAAATCAAAGGGCTTGCTCTCTAAAAAACAGATTAGGCCTTATCGAAACGACCCCATTACCGGCAAAAAGCGGCATCTTGAAGGTCAAAGATGAATGACCAAACCCACATGTAATAGAGTGGGTAAAATGCGTATCTTTGAGCGCATTGTGACTAATGAAGGAGCGTCTGTCCGGATTTTTTTTTCTTTTTAAATCAAAGGGCTTGCTCTAAAAAACAGATTAGGCCTTATTGAAACGACCCCATTACCGGCAAAAAAACGGCATCTTGAAGGTCAAAGATGACCAACGCCACATGTAATAGAGTGGGTAAAATACTTATCTTTGAGCGCATTGTGACCAATGAAGGAGCGTCTGTCCGGATTTTTTTTTCTTTTTAAATCAAAGGGCTTGCTCTAAAAAACAGATTAGGCCTTATTGGAACGACCCCATTACCGGCGAAAAGCGGCATCTTGAAGGTCAAAGATGACCAACGCCACATGTAATAGAGTGGGTAAAATGCCTATCTTTGAGCGCATTGTGACTAATGAAGGAGCGTCTGTCCGGATTTTTTTTTTTTTAAATCAAAGGGCTTGCTCTAAAAAACAGATTAGGCTTATCGAACGACCTCATTACCGGCAAAAAGCGGCATCTTGAAGGTCAAAGATGACCTGACCAAACCCACATGTAATAGAGTGGGTAAAATGCCTATCTTTGAGCGCATTGTGACTAATGAAGGAGCGTCTGTCCGGATTTTTTTTTTTTTTAAATCAAAGGGCTTGCTCTAAAAACAGATTAGGAATTATATCGAACGACCCCATTATTACCGGCGAAAAGCGGCATCTTGAAGGTCAAAGATGACCTACGCCACATGTAATAGAGTGGGTAAAATGCCTATCTTTGAGCGCATTGTGACTAATGAAGGAGCGTCTGTCCGGATTTTTTTTTCTTTTTAAATCAAAGGGCTTGCTCTAAAAAACAGATTAGGCCTTATTGAACGACCCCATTACCGGCAAAAAGCGGCATCTTGAAGGTCAAAGATGACCAACGCCACATGTAATAGAGTGGGTAAAATGCCTATCTTTGAGCGCATTGTGACTAATGAAGGAGCGTCTGTCCGATTTTTTTTTTTTTTTTTTAATCAAAGGGCTTGCTCTAAAAAACAGATTAGGCCTTATCGGAACGACCCCATTACCGGCAAAAAGCGGCATCTTGAAGGTCAAAGATGACCAACGCCACATGTAATAGAGTGGGTAAAATGCCTATCTTTGAGCGCATCGTGACCAATGAAGGAGCGTCTGTCCGGATTTTTTTTTCTTTTTAAATCAAAGGGCTTGCTCTAAAAAACAGATTAGGCCTTATCGGAACGACCCCATTACCGGCGAAAAGCGGCATCTTGAAGGTCAAAGATGACCTACGCCACATGTAATAGAGAGGGTAAAATGCGTATGTTTGAGCGCATCGTGACTAATGAAGGAGCGTCTGTCCGGATTTTTTTTTCTTTTTAAATCAAAGGGCTTGCTCTAAAGGTCAGATTAGGCCTTATCGAACGACCTCATTACCGGCAAAAAGCGGCATCTTGAAGGTCAAAGATGACCAATGACCAAACCCATCTTTGAGCATGTGACTATAGAGAAATCAAAGGGCTTGTTGGTAAAATGCTCATCTTTGAGCGCATTGACTAATGAAGGAGCGTCTGTCCGGATTTTTTTTTTTTTTTTAAATCAAAGGGCTTGCTCTAAAAAACAGATTAGGCCTTATTGGAACGACCCCCATTACCGGCAAAAAGCGGCATCTTGAAGGTCAAAGATGACCAACGCCACATGTAATAGAGTGGGTAAAATGCCTATCTTTGAGCGCATTGTGACTAATGAAGGAGCGTCTGTCCGATTTTTTTTTTTTTTTAAATCAAAGGGCTTGCTCTAAAAACAGATTAGGCCTTATTGGAACGACCCCATTACCGGCAAAAAGCGGCATCTTGAAGGTCAAAGATGACCAACGCCACATGTAATAGAGTGGGTAAAATGCCTATCTTTGAGCGCATCGTGACTAATGAAGGAGCGTCTGTCCGGATTTTTTTTTTTTTAAATCAAAGGGCTTGCTCTAAAAACAGATTAGGCCTTATCAGAACGACCCCATTACCGGCAAAAGCGGCATCTTGAAGGTCAAAGATGACCTACAAACCACATGTAATAGAGTGGGTAAAATGCCAATCTTTGAGCGCATTGTGACTAATGAAGGAGCGTCTGTCCGGATTTTTTTTTTTTTTAAATCAAAGGGCTTGCTCTAAAAAACAGATTAGGCCTTATTGGAACGACCCCATTACCGGCAAAAAGCGGCATCTTGAAGGTCAAAGATGACCAACGCCACATGTAATAGAGTGGGTAAAATGCGTATCTTTAAGCGCATCGTGACTAATGAAGGAGCGTCTGTCCGGATTTTTTTTTTTTTTTAAATCAAAGGGCTTGCTCTAAAAAACAGATTAGGCCTATCGAACGACCCCATTACCGGCAAAAAGCGGCATCTTGAAGGTCAAAGATGACCTACTCCACATGTAATAGAGAGGGTAAAATGCGTATGTTTGAGCGCATTGTGACTAATGAAGGAGCGTCTCTCCGGATTTTTTTTTCTTTTTAAATCAAAGGGCTTGCTCTAAAAAACAGATTAGGCCTTATCGCAACGACCTCATTACCGGCAAAAAGCGGCATCTTGAAGGTCAAAGATGACCTACGCCACATGTAATAGAGTGGGTAAAATGCGTATCTTTGAGCGCATTGTGACTAATGAAGGAGCGTCTGTCCGGATTTTTTTTTTCTTTTAAATCAAAGGGCTTGCTCTAAAGGTACAGATTAGGCCTTATCGAACGACCCCATTACCGGCGAAAAGCGGCATCTTGAAGGTCAAAGATGAATGACCAAACCCACATGCTATAGAGTTGGTAAAATGCTCATCTTTGAGCGCATCGTGACCAATGAAGGAGCGTCTGTCCGGATTTTTTTTTTTTTTTTTAAATCAAAGGGCTTGCTCTAAAAACAGATTAGGCCTTATTGAACGACCCCATTACCGGCAAAAAGCGGCATCTTGAAGGTCAAAGATGACCAACGCCACATGTAATAGAGTGGGTAAAATGCCTATCTTTGAGCGCATCGTGACTAATGAAGGAGCGTCTGTCCGGATTTTTTTTTTTTTTTTAAATCAAAGGGCTTGCTCTAAAAAACAGATTAGGCCTTATCAGAACGACCCCATTACCGGCGAAAAGCGGCATCTTGAAGGTCAAAGATGACCAAACCCACATGCTATAGAGTTGGTAAAATGCTCATCTTTGAGCGCATCGTGACTAATGAAGGAGCGTCTGTCCGGATTTTTTTTTTTTTTAAATCAAAGGGCTTGCTCTAAAAAACAGATTAGGCCTTATTGAACGACCCCATTACCGGCAAAAAGCGGCATCTTGAAGGTCAAAGATGACCCAAACGCCACATGTAATAGAGTGGGTAAAATGCCTATCTTTGAGCGCATCGTGACTAATGAAGGAGCGTCTGTCCGTTTTTTTTTCTTTTTAAATCAAAGGGCTTGCTCTAAAAAACAGATTAGGCCTTATTGGAACGACCCCATTACCGGCAAAAAGCGGCATCTTGAAGGTCAAAGATGACCAACGCCACATGTAATAGAGTGGGTAAAATACCTATCTTTGAGCGCATCGTGACCAATGAAGGAGCGTCTGTCCGGATTTTTTTTCTTTTTAAATCAAAGGGCTTGCTCTAAAAAACAGATTAGGCCTTATTGGAACGACCCCATTACCGGCGAAAAGCGGCATCTTGAAGGTCAAAGATGACCTACGCCACATGTAATAGAGAGGGTAAAATGCGTATGTTTGAGCGCCTCGTGACTAATGAAGGAGCGTCTGTCCGGATTTTTTTTTCTTTTTAAATCAAAGGGCTTGCTCTAATGGTCAGATTAGACCTTATCGGAACGACCTCATTACCGGCGAAAAGCGGCATCTTGAAGGTCAAAGATGACCTACTCCACGTGTAATAGAGTGGGTAAAATGCCAATCTTTGAGCGCATTGTGACTAATGAAGGAGCGTCTGTCCGGATTTTTTTTTCTTTTTAAATCAAAGGGATTGCTCTAAAGAACAGAATAGGCCTTATCGAAATATATTGTACAAAAAATATATCAGATATTGATCAGATAAAAACAAGTGGCTCTTTGCTCCAAAAAAAATCCATATCTGATGATAGGTGGTCCCAAACAGCAGCTCATCTAGTGGTCTTCATATCTATTTTGGTAACGTCATGAAGTTATAAACCCTTTTAATCAGTAGGAGACATGTCCTTAGGAAGATGTCCATAACAATACTTTCAATAAGAGAAGCATAAAGGGCCTCTAAGGACCACAAACAAGTGGCTCTTTTTCTCAAAAAAGCCCACTCTGACGATAGGTGGTTCCACACAGGCTCATCTAATCTTCGTTTCTATATTTGTAAAATCATGAGGTAATTATAATCCATTCTAAACATTAGTATACATTAGTAGATATGTCAATAAACTATTAAAAATTACAATGTTCCCAAAAAGAGATGGATAAAGGGTCATCTAATGCCCACAAACAAGTGGCTCTTGGCTAAAAAAAAGCCCACTCTGATGATAGGTGCTTCCAAACAGGGGCTCATGAAGTTGTCTTCCTTTCTATTCTAGCAACATCATGAGGTACCTATAATCCATTCTAAACATTAATAGACATGTCAATAGACTGTTATATATTACCATATTGTCAATAAAAGATGGATAAAGGGTCCAACTAGTGGCTCTTTGCTCCAAAAAAGCCCACCTGATGATAGGTGGTCCGAAACAATGACTCATCTAGTTGTCTTCGTTTCTGTTGGAGTACATCATGAGATACTTATAAACCATTTTAAACATTAGGAGACATGTCCTTAGACCAATATACATTACAATACACTCAATAAAAGAAACATAAAGGGTCCTCTAAGGACCACATACAAGTGGCTCTTTGCTAAAAAAAAGCCCACTCTGATGATAGGTGGTTCCAAACAGGGGCTCATGTATCTCCTTGGTTTCTATTCTTGTAACATCATGAGGTGCTTATTATCCATTCAAACAATAACAGACATGTCGATAAACTATTATATATTACAATATTGTCAATAACAGATGGATAAAAGGGGTACTCTAAGGACCACCAACAAGTGGCTCTTTCCTCAAAAAAGCCCACTCTGATGATAGGTGGTCCCAAACAGCGACTCATCTAGTTGTCTTCTTTTATGTTTGAGTAACATCATGAGGTGCTAATAAACCATTTTAAACAGTAGTAATCATGTCCTTAGACCAATATACATCACAATACTTTCGATAAAGAAGCATAAAGGGTGTCCTCTAAGGACCACAAACAAGTGGCTCTTTGCTTAAAATTGTCCATTCTGATGATTGGTGGTTCCAAACAGGGGCTCATCTATTTGCCTTCTTTTCTATTCTAGTAACATCATGAGGTACTTATAATCCACTCTAAACATTAGTAGACATGTCAATAAACTATTATATATGGCAATATTATTAATAAGAGATGGATAAAGGGTCATCTATGGACCACAAACAAGTGGCTCTTCGCACCAAAAAAAGCCCACCCTTATGATAGGTGGTCCCAAACAGCGACTCATCTAATTGTCTTTGTTTCTGTTGGTGTACATCATGAGGTACATATAAACCAGTAGTAGACATGTCCTTAGACCAATATACATTACAATACCTTCAATAAAAAGAACCATAAAAGGGTCCTACAAGGACCACAAACAAGTGGGTCTTTGGTCCAAAAAAAAGCCCACTCTGATGATAGGTGGTTCCAAACAGGCGCTCATTTAATCTCCTTCGTTTCTATTCTAGTAAAACCACGAGGTACTCATAATACACTCTTGAAGATTAGTAGACATGTCCTTTGATCAATATTCATTACATAATTGTCAATAAAATATGGATAAAGGGTCCTCTGAGGACCACAAGCAAGTGGCTCTTTGCTCCAAGAAAAAGCCCACCCTGATGATAGGTGGTCCCAAACAGCAACTCATCTAGTTTCCTTTGTTTCTGTTCGAGTAATACCACGACGTACATATAAAACTGTTTCAAACAGTAGTAGACATGTCCTTAGACCAATATACATTACAATACTTTAAATTAAAGAAGCATAAAGGGCCCCAAGGACCACAGACAAGTGGCTCTTTACCGAAAAAAAATCCCTCTCTGATGATAGGTGGTCCCAAACAGGACTCATCTAGTTGTTTTAGTTTCTGTTGGAGTATATCATGAGATACATATAAACCATTATAAACATTAGTAGACATGTCCTTAGACCAATATACATTATAATAATCTAAATTAAAGAAGCATAAAGGGCCCCTCTAAGGACCACAAACAAGTGGCTCTTTAACATTTTAGGTGGTTCCAAACAGGGACTCATCTAATCTCCTTCGTTTCTATTCTTGTAACATCATGAGGTACTTATAATCCATTCTAAATATTAGTAGACATTTGTAAAGATTCATTGATTTTTTTTATTTGTCAAGTAACACTAATTTTGTGATAAATCCTTAAAAAACTTACTATATTGTCTTAATATTTTCGGACATTTTCAAGTCCATCATCTGAGACTTTTTCTGTCACCAGGTGGCAGCACGTGACAGAAGTTGAAGTCAGTCAGTGTTTGTTGTTGGGGGGTGGTTGAGGCAATATAGTAAGTTTTTAAGGATTTATCACAAAATTAGTGTTACTTGTTGATAGAAAAAAAAACCAATGAATCTCTTTTTACAAATCTACGATCTAATTATGGACAAGATTTTGTCAAGGAAGTCAGAAAGTGTGAAAAAAAAATGTAGGAAGTTGTCAAAATACCGAAACCACCTACGTTTTTTCCCTAAGGTGCAAACATGAAGGTATAATTCCACCAAGCTTGAAAATAAAATGCCCTATTAACTTGAAAATGCTCAGGACATTGTGAGTAAGGCCAAAAAAAGCTCTGAAAAGTTTAGCTAAAGATGATACTATTATGATTCTGCCAGCCGACAAAGGTAGAGCTACAGTCATTTTGGACAAGGAGACTTACAAGGAGAAAGTTATGGTTATGTTATCTGATGAAAAAGACTTACACAAGATTAGATAAAGACCCAACAGCCAAGTATAAACGAAAACTGGTAGACATCCTCAGTTGACTCAAATCTGAAAACAAAATCACCGATGCTCAAAAAAATACTTTATATCCAACCTCTGAGACCATACCCAGACTATATTGCACTCCAAAAAATACACAAGAAAGATGTTCCTTTAAGACCAATAGTAGATTATACAGGATCAATCATGTATAATTTATCCAGAAGCCTTGCTGACATTTTGGCCCCTTTGGTAGGAAAAAAACAGAACATCATGTAGAAAATTCAAAAAAAGATTTGGTGAAGAGTCTCCAATCTTTGACGGTAAATGGAGATGAAACTTTAGTGTCTTTTGATGTAGTCTCACTTTTTCACTAACACTCCCATTGACAGGGCCCTTGAGATCATCAAAGATCGTCTCCTTAATGATAACAAGTTGAGACAAAGAACGTTGCTCACAGCATTGGACATCATGGAATTGCTAAGCCTGGTGTTGACTACAACTTACTTCAGATTTGATGACCAACTATATCAACAGAAGTTTGGTACAGCGATGGGCAGCCCAGTGTCTCCAATAGTGGCAAACTTATTTATGGAAAACCTCGAACAAACAGCTATAGCCACAGAGGATGAGGACATCAAACCAATGTGGTGGAAGAGGTATGTGGATGACGTGGTAACAAAGATTAAGTGCGGCACTGTGGACCGTCTCAATGATCATCTCAACCAAGTAGATACGACTCGCAGCATAGTGTTCACTCATGAAACTATGGTAGAGAACAAGATTCCTTTTCTTGACACCCTGATTGAAATTAAAGACAATGGCTCTTTAAAACCACAGTGTACAGGGAAAGCACACACACAAATCAATATTTGAATTTTGAGTCTCACCATCCAACTGTACATAAGCTAGAGTAGTGAGAACACTTTTGGACAGAATGGACACAGTCGTAACAGAAGAGTTAGATAAAGAGACTGAAGAACGCACAATCGTGGATGCACTGACCACTTGCAATTACCCTAAGTGGGCAATTCAAGAAGTGAAGAGAAAGAAGAAAGATACCAACAATAAGAAGTCTCGAAAACAGCAGAAAAAGACTCTAAGGGAGCCAGAGGTATGGTCGTTCTCCCTTACGTTAAAGGCTTGTCAGAAAGAATGGCCAAGGTTTTAAAAGATCACAAGATTTGTTCAGCCTTTAAACCTTATAAGACTCTCCGAAGATTTTAGTTCATCCCAAGGACAAAATCATACAAGAAGAAGTATGTGGGAGTGTATACAGTATTGGTTGTAAGAACTGTCCAAGTTTATATATTGGGGAATCAGGCAGGAAATTTGGCACACGGCTCAAGGAGCATCAAAGAAAAATGTGGAGACACATGACCATAAAATGTACGCACCAGAGCCACTCGCCTCAGCACCACAGAAGTTCACCAATCAGCCATAACTGACCACATGAACAACCACAACCATGTACCAGATTGGGATAGTGCTAAAGGTGTGTGCAAGGAGTAAAACCTACTGGACAGACAAATTCTAGAGTCCATAACAATCCGAAGGACTGAGGAGAACATGAACAGAGATGAAGGAGCATACCAGTTATCTCACGCCTATGACAACCTTCTGAGACCTAGGCCAGCCCCCAAACCACCGCGCTCGCCCTCGACCACCCCCCCAACAACAAACACTGACTGACTTCAACTTCTGTCACGTGCTGCCACCTGGTGACAGAAAAGTTCAGACGATGGACATTGAAAATGTCCGAAAAAATATTAAGACAATATAGTAAGTTTTTTAAGGATTTATCACAAAATTAGTGTTACTTGTTGATTAGTAGACGTGTCGATAAACTATCATAAATTACAGTGTTCCAAAAAAGAGATGGATAAAGGGTCCTCTAAGGATCACAAACAAGTCGCTCTTGCTAAAAAGAAGCCCACCCTGATGACAGGTGGTCCCAAACAGCAGCTCATCTAGTGGTCTTCTTTTCTATTTTGGTAACATCATGAGGTTATAAACCTTTATAAACAGTAGGAGACATGTCCTCACGCCGATTTACATCACAATACCTTCAATAAGAGAAGCATAAAGGGCCCCTAAGGACCACAAATAAGTGGCTCTTTTCTCCCAAAAAGCCCACTCTGACGATAGGTGGTTCCAAACAGGGGCTCATCTAATCTTCGTTTTGTGATGATTCATGAACACATACTACACTTTTACTATTTATTATACTACGACCAACCACCTACGTCCCCTCACTCTTGCTTATATATAGGGGCGTCCGTGCTCCTCACAGCCTATGAGTAGACTGAGTCTGCTCAGTCTATCAGTCATCTAAATCCTAGTATTACTATATGACAGTTTCTATTCTTGTAAAATAATGAGGTACTTATAATCCATTCTAAATATTAGTAGACATGTCAATACACTATTATAAATTACATTGTTCCCAAAAAAGAGATGGATAAAGGGTCATCTAAGGCCCACAAACAAGTGGCTCTTTGCTAAAAAAAAAAGGCACTTGAGGATAGGTGGTCCCAAACAGCGACTGATCTATTTGTCTTCGTGTACGTTTGAGTAACATCATGAGGTGCTTATACACAATTTCAAACAGTAGTAAGCGTGTCCTTAGACCAATATACATTACAATACTTTCGATAAAAGAAGCATATAGGGTCCTCAAAGGACCACAAACAAGTGGCTTTTTTGCTTAAAATAGCCCACTCTGATGATAGGTGGTTCCAAACAGGGGCTCATCTAGTTGCCTTCTTTTTCTATTCTAGTAACATAATGAGGTACTTATAATCCACTCTAAACATTAATAGACATGTCAAACAACTATTATATATTGCAATATTAAAAAATAAGAGATGGATAAACGGTCATCTAAGGACCACAGACAAGTGGCTCATGGCTCCAAAAAGCCCACCCTGATGATACGTGGTCCCAAACAGGGACTCATCTAGTTGTCTTAGTTTCTGTTGGAGTACATCATGAGGCACATATAAAACCATTATAAACACTAGAAAGTGGCCTCCACGCCCCTCGAAATTTAGCAACGAACGCTATTCCCGCCCCCTCAGTTCCCCTTTAATTAAGACTCACTTCTTAGAATTATATGTAGAGGACATTTTCCATAAGGTGAAAGAAACTTCATCAGCCATAACCAAATTTCTAGACAAATATATCCATAATCCTACTGATCTACGTTCACCATAGATCATATAATATTTATGACTCATAAGTTATATTTATCTTACGAAAATATAAGTAAGGGATGATGCATATTTTGTCACCGATATTCCATTTCGAGCGAGGGGTTTCAGTCAAGTTTTGATACACCACTTTTTTGTGGGTCTAATATTTTATCGCACGTGCTAAAAACTTTTCATACCAGAATTCTAATATTTTCTATTTAATTGTGGCATTAAAAGGATACAGAGCAGATATCACACATTCATTAATATTATGATTCCATTACATGATGTACATTCCCTGATATATAATAAGTATTATCTTATGGCATATATAAGTAATATTTGAATGAACAATTTCACTTTGACACATCACAAGAAATGTGCAAAAGCACGATTATCACAGAAAAAAAAGGCATAAAAGAAATTGAGACCTAATCTAATCCAATAAAATTTATCCGACACGACAAACACTAACACGTTTAAAAACGATGTAATTTAAGAAAAAATGTAAAATATACCTAACAAAAATTTGTAACATCCGCCATGGCGAGGTGCATTTCATCACCGAAATCGGGCTTTACGAGAAATGATGATGTATTACAAAGTATCAATGATTAGCCTTTGTTTCAATCAAACATGGCAACACCGACCATATTGCGATGCGATTAAGAGTAGCGCCACACAAGCTCCTTTGCTATCATATCCTTATATTATGTATGCTGGTTTTCAGAGAATCCTGCCAGCACGTTGTTGTAGATGAGTAACAGCCTTTGGAAAAGAGAGGTGAAGGATAATAAAGAGCATTATTGTCATCTTATCCGGGGGGTATTTAATAGATTTTTTAAAAA
>JAGTTF010003796.1:0-15557 GCA_019095985.1 Streblospio benedicti | reverse complement strand
ACCCATTTTTCTCCAAAAAGTTAGAATTCCCAGAAAAAATGAGAAAAAAATAATATATCACAACAACGAAACCGGGGGGGCCCCAAATTTTTTTGAGCGTAATGAAATTTAAAAAATTTTTAAAAAAAAAAATTTCCCCAAAAAACAAAAATTTTTCCCTTTAAACCTCATTTTTTCCCCCCACCTCTTTACTCTTTGCCCCCAAAATCTTTAAAAAAACACGAAGTAGGTCTATAAACGTAGAAAGTGATGGGTTATCTGGGTTTAAATTAAAAACACAATATCATTGTAAGATATCCATTATTATTATCAGTTATTTGAAACACGGCATTAATTTAACTTAATAAAACATTACTAGTAAAGAATTAATTACTGGTGCGCTAAGGTGATTTTGCCGTAAGGCTCTATACATTTTATGACAATTCGTCAGTATGGGATTTGCTCAATTAAAAATTACGGTGCTGGTAAGACGCAGGCTCGTTCGTATCAATTGCCCCTGAGGGAATTGAGAAATCTGCTGCACGTCAGCGGACCACTACCGCATCAAGCCGCACGGCAGAATTTCACTGTGGGTTTTACCTTTGTGTAAAATGCATTGGAGCCATCAGCACAAAGTTGACGTACGGTTTCTCATACGGCTCCCGTACGTCGCTGTAGAGTTTTGCCGCTTAGACAGTTATAGACACTTTGACACTAATGTTCAGAAAAAAAAAAGCTGACTTAATATTTGGGGCATCTAACTTACTAACATCAACATGAATGAAAGGAACAGGTTTGGCAAGATATATGCTGTAGAATAGAATTGCCATATGTTTTCCCTGTTAATCTTAAGAAACGTCCTTTCTTGTTTAGCTATGCTTGGCTACTGTAATACTGTTTGTGGCCAGGGGCGATGTGTAAAACGTTTTACCAGTCGCAGTACTGAAATCCTGTCGGACGCCAAAAACGGCGACAATTTGATGTGCATAAAAAACGAATAATGCGACCAACGACGCAGAATCTGCGTGCGATGCAAAGATACGACGGGGGACAATACAGACCCTGCTCCAACTTGCGTTGCGTCAACAAGAAGATGAGAATGAGCAATATGTCATTAATAATGATGGTTTTCAAGTAAGATGCCAGCTTGTGGACAGGAGATTCAACAGAGTTTAGTTATAAAAACTTTAATATGCAAGGATTTAAAACATAAATCACTGATGGATTTCAATTTTATTATGTCTCACAAATATAACCATACTGCATAGAATGTCCATAATTTTAGTGACTGGATGCCATGTTATGTAAAACAAAACATAGATCTGCTTCTTAGTCTGTTTAAATAATTGTTCACATATAGCACACAGATTGTGGCTTGATAACTAAAACAACTGCTGGTATTGTAATTCATACCAATTTTAAAATAAAAGTGTTTCATCAACAGTGTCAATAAACATAGATTTACAAACATGTTTATAGTCATCAGACAACATTAATGGTATGAAGTTACATAAATGATACCTTAACTATAAACATAATATGACAAGTTAATGCAAATCAACTGACCATGTAGGTCCACATCACAAATGATGTCAATTTGTAACATGAATCTTGTAAACTAACAAAGAAATATGTGCCATATAACTCTCACAATGTGACAACTCATATCAAATAAATCTGTAACAAAATGGCACCTAACTCAAACTGACCGTCTCTCTATAATGAAATATCAAATGTATCTTAACCTACCTAAATAATTTTTTACACATTGCTTTTTTGTACTTTTCATCTTTGTGCGTACAGCAATGAACAACTGTTGTTACGCAATATAGAAAGGAACGTAATTGACTTTTGATCGGCCCATCAATGTCTATCTTGCACTTGTTGCATAATGTGATCGTCTAGAAATTGTGGTAGTATACATTGCCTGATTCAAACCAGCAGTGTCACCATTAACCGAGTCATAGTAGTCAGC
The DNA here is from genome assembly GCA_019095985.1 of Streblospio benedicti. Taxonomy (NCBI): domain Eukaryota; kingdom Metazoa; phylum Annelida; class Polychaeta; order Spionida; family Spionidae; genus Streblospio; species Streblospio benedicti. Next base: position 13,603 of record JAGTTF010003796.1, on the reverse strand, counting down.
GGGACGATAGGTTAGTTGATATATTTTCTGGGAATTAAGCGATCTGTTCAACTTTTAGTCTAATTCGTGTTTACTTCCTTTCCATTATCTCAACTTTTAGCTATTTCCTTCTTTCCAACTTTAATATTTCGCGACTTTCATTACCATCCTCAACTTCATCTGTTACTGGCAGCCGATTTCTTTTTGTCGTTTTGTGTTTTCTTCTCAGTAACATCAATTCCTTTATCCAATTACTGCAGATACTTCATTATTCACTACAAAACACCGTCGCACTCACCTTGAGTGCGATGCTGTTTATGCACACGCCGCTTAGCAAAATGATGCGACGTCGCAGGCCTATGCGACTATCGCAAAATCTCTAAAATCGCAGCCAGTCGCAGACCTTTTTATGCACATCAGCCCAGGCAACTATGCTCGTTAATTTTGGGCTACTTAGCGTGAACTCACGCTATTTGAAAATGGTGGTGAAACCCAATTTTAGCACATTAGCGTTAGCGATGAAAATGCAGTACTTAGCGATTGCAAATGGCTTGATGAAACTGACCCCAGCCTGTCTATCGTCTGTTAGGAAGTTGAGACGGAAGCAGAGACACCTGGCAAGAAACTTTGTATAACAATAAAATCATATTAGTGTGATAGCTAATATCACTAATAGTAGACAGACTGTAGTATCAACTGAGTAAAAACGTTATTTTACTTTTTTGCTAACATATTCTGAGACCACATTTTGAGTAACTAATATCTATTTGTATTTGTATTTATTGAGCATGTCACAAGAATATAAATATTCTGTTGAGCAAGTAGTAGGGTAGGCTATTCTAAGTCCTGAGATAATTATAGTGATAGATATTGAGCAAAATGTTCACTGACTGAAACTAACTTACAGACAGACATACCTGCTGTTATGTGAATTTGTATAGCCAGGCGTCTCTGATTTTGACCGGCGGCAAACTGATGAGTTTGAGCTTTTGTCAGCTTGCTATAATTTTGCCCTTCATTTAAAAAGAAAAAAAAAATGTATAGGAGGCGTTATCCCCCTCCGATAACCTCCCTGTACGCTTGGTCGCTATATGCTTGCTCTCACAAATATGTGTGTGATTCATGCGTGTACGTGAATTTAAGCTAGTGTAACCATATCTTATTGGCTTACATCAAAGCAAAATAGCTAATCCTACAAACCTGCAAAACCCCGTGCGCTATCCAGTTGGTTAGATATTCACATAGATAGACTGATACATTTACCAAGACCACCTCCAGGTTGGATTGATGGCCCTCACAGCAGGGACTTTGCACCAATGCTGGCGACAACAAGCCTTTGTACCCCATCTGCGTACAATTCACGCAAATACAAACTAAAGGTGTCCACACACACGTACGTAGTAGAATGTATGTATGTATAGATGTATTTGTGGTACGGTACTTTACTGATACTTACTGATGTTACTTAGGTGGCCTTCCTCCTCACCGCTGTGGACTTGATCTCACGTGTCAATGCATAGGGGATGCTCGTACCACAGGGTATCAGCACCTATGTGAAGTCCTCTCTCGTAAAACCCGGGATGTACGTGAACAACATAGAAGCGATGTTCTTGTGATTTATACTGATTGCTGTAATATAAGATTGCTTGCATTGGATTGATGTGTAGTTTTTTCAATACATTATGTTTTATAGGAGTTTGACTGTGTATTAAAAATTGATTGATTACTTTATCAGTAAACCATATCTGACCATATCTACATGTCTGATTTATCTTTTCTTTTTTTGTTTTTACTTACCATAGTTCTGATCCATAATTTTCTTAATCCAAAAACACACATACAAAATACAAAACTTCTAAATACTCTCCACACGCATCATGAACAGATAGTAGAATTTTTGTGACAATCAGTGAAAGCTATACAACTGCTCTGTCACCGTTCCCTGCTAGTAAAATGTACACTCAGTGAATCTAGCCAGGAAGTCAATAGGATGTATTGTAGACCAAAATAATAGGTTCATGAGCAAACGACACACACACAGCTATAAATTTACACACAGCAGAAATCTATTTTCAGAACCTACAGTAAGTATCAGCAATATTTTTACCGATATACCCCCTACAGTATACAGTTTTCAAGAGCATATGTGATTCACAGTAAGATCGGTTTGAATATCATTGAACATGGTTAAGAAAACGGGGTATTATTATCTGACGGGCTCGTCAGCGCACGGATACGATATGGATTACGCGGGTCAAGTAATGTTTTATCGACAATCTAATAGGCGAAAAATGTTATCTCCAGTCTATTACTGGGCGAAAAAAACTGGAGCGAGATTCAGAGTGCACGCGTTTGTAAAGAATATACCGGGATTTGTTGGGAGAGGACGATTTGGGAGATAATTATATCTATGTTATGGAGCGATACGAGTATAAGTTTCAAGCCACCGAGAAAAATTACTAGCGAGAAAATGAGAATCTTAGCGGCGCTCTGAATAAAAAACCTATCCAAAGAGATTGATGACGCCCCCCCATACCAAGCGATACTATCCGGCCAGATGTGACTGTTCATCATTGCGAATATTTCAAGGCTATGTTAGAGGGAGGTGAGACCCCCTCAGAATGTCATCTATGTCAAGGCGCCCGCGCGCAGCTGTTGCTGCGCCACCGGGGTAACAGCGCCTCAAACTTCGGGGTTATACGGCCAGTGAGAGAAAAAAAAAAAAAAAAAAAATCGTCTGAAATAGACCACAACTCGCCCACAGATGTCACCACCCCCCCAACGACTAGGGAACCGAGTAAGGAAGCGACAGCATTTGAAGACTCCCTCACTAAGGGGGGCCACGGGGGAGCGGTCCCGACCCGAGGAAGAAGACCCCTGCGTCCACCATATGCTTTCAGTCGAAGAAGACCCCTGCGTCATCATCGTAAAGACCGGATATGCGTTTAAAAACTATAGATTGACTATAGTTGACTAGTCGTGTGTATGCGTAGATTAATTTCCCCGTCATTGTAATCTCCTGTATATACGCCTATATCTATATGTAGATCGATTTCGTGTCATCGTATAAGAGTATATTTTTTAAAAAACTATAGATTGACTAGTCGTGTGCACGTAGATAGATTAATTTCCCGTCATTGTAATCGCTTGTATATACCTTTATAAATAAATGTAAAATAAAAAAAAAAAAAAAAAAAAAAAAAATAATCACCCCTTGTATATATATATATTATATCTATGTACATGTGTAATAAAAAAAAAAAAAAAAAGTTTGCGTTTTTTTCTGTTCAAGCCCCCCTTCTTATCTAAAGACCCTATAAATACGTTATCTAAAGCTTAAACCCCGAAGTTAATAATTTATAGTAATCACGGGGAACCTCAGGTCAGTCTTTAAAAGAAAGGGGGGAGGATTCTCTTTATATATATCTAGGCACCCCTCTATATATATAATAACGTATTCTACAACAAAAGGAAACGAACGTCTTTAAGCCTTTACACTTTTTATTTGGTAGTAATATATATATACAGGCAATCTTTAAAACTTCGCACAGTAATATATATACAGAACATCTTTCACACTTTTAATTCGTAGTAATACACAGAACCTCTTTAAAAAAACTTCACGCATTCCAGTAATATATATATATATATCTTTACAAAACTCGCGGTTTTTATCCAGAGTAATACAGAACTTCTCACAGTGATATATATACAGAACATCTTTCACACTTTTAATTCGTAGTAATATAGACAGACAATCTTTAAAAAAAACTCACACTCTTTATATATATATATACAGACATCTTTACAAAACACACACCACGTTTGGAGCAATACAACCACAAGACTTCTCACCACCATTAGAACATCTTTAATTTTTTAAAAAAAACATTTTAGTAATATATACAGACAATCTTTAAAAACAGAACGTGACAACATCTTTAAAAAACACACTTTTTACACACAAGCATATGTATATATACAGAGCGTCTATAAAAACCTCTCACATTTTTATTCATAATATCTTTAAAAAACTCACAACATCTTTTAAAATTTAAAACTTCAAATATATATATATATAAACATCTTTAAAAAACACACTTTTTACGCATTATACCCATAAAATATACAAGAGATCTTTACAAAACACACTTTTTTTTCTCAGTAATACAGACAATCTTCAAGACTTCAAAACACACTTTTTATTCATAGTAATATATACAGAACGTCTTTAAAACCCTCTCACTTTTATTCACTTTTATTCAGATATAAGAACATCTTTCACACTTTTTACTCGGGTTAATACGGAACGTCTTTCTCACTTTTATTCCTAGTAATATATACAGTCTTTTAAAAAAAAACTCTCACTTTTTTCCCAGTAATACGTACAATCTTTAAAATTAGCGGTAATACATACGGACACCGTCTCACGTCGTTCAAACCTTCTTTAAAAAGAGACATTCTAAAAATATATACAGTCACTAATTTACAAAAAATCCGTCACCACCCGTGCGGTTTGGACCCGTGCGACGCGGCGTCGAAAACTCTCTTAAGTGATACAGGCCGGTACTTCTTGACCTCGTCCCTGGAGTACACTTTCAGAGTGCGTAGATCGCGGCGTATGGAGTGGGGGTGGACTGTCTCTATACACCCGTCTCGCAGGTTCTCGGTAACGAGAGACCGGATGGACCCGTAGTTCACCCTTTGAGCGTTAGCGTGGTGTAGGGTGAACCCCTTCACCTTCACCACCTCGTCGCCGCCGGTGGTGACGTAAGCGTAGTTCTTCGCCCGGCCGATCTGAAGCTGGAGATGTAGTTCGTGTCCTGATCGCCGGCGACCTCCGGCGTCAGATCGCCGAGGTAGTTACCCAGCTGCAGGACTGGATGACCCCGGCGCTCCTTGAACACGGCGGAGTCGGTGTCGCAATAGATCAGTCCTCGGCCGGCCGGCGTCGAGGGCGCGGTACACAGCTTCTGCCTTCCCATTGAAGTGGTCGAGACTGCCACGTAAAGATTGTTATTGGGAGGGTCTTCCTGGAGAGGCTTCTTCTTGGCGTACTCCACCATCACGGCGTCCCCCGAGAGGATGGTGAAAAACTTCAGATCGGCGGACGGGATCCGACACGCTGACAGACAGAAGCGGCCGAAGGAGCCCCGTCCCAACAGCTCGTACTGGGTCTTGTGACCGCGCATCCCCATAAACCCCCATAGGGAGTTTAAGAAAAGCTTGGCCAGGAAGCGCCGTCCGGGGTTGCTGACGATCCGCTTAGGCTCTAGCTTGACGCCCTCGCGCCGATAGTAGTCGTCGATGTACGCTCGCTTCTGAGCGGGGGTGACGGCCTCTCTGGGGTACCCGCTACTCTCCTGCTTGATTTTGAGGAAGGCGTTCACGTAGGGGGCGAAGAGACCAGCGCCCGGGTTGGCGGGGTCGTATACGCATCGCCTCTCCGGAGGAAAATTATGCAGCTCGTAAGCCCTCAGCACGACGTACCCCTTGGATACGGCGAGTTTCACCTCGCCCGTGTGGTAGGTGCCGATCCACGAGCGCTCTCCGGGGGTACAGTCGCACGGCTCCTCCGACATCCTCTCGCAGCAGGAGCGGCATAGCGGGAACATGAGTTTACCAGAGCTCATGCGTAGAGGAAGCACTGGAACGTCGAGACGTTTCGGAGGCAGGATCTTGACCTTCATGACGCCCTCGTACTCGTCGAGACTGTCCAGACGTATCTGGTCCCCCACCAGAATGTCGGGGTGCCCGCGCCCGTACACGCCTGACTTCTGGACGTGAGGGTAGAGGCTGGTGAAGTCGTAGTAGCTGCGGAAAAAAAAAAAGGGCGTCGATAGAAAAATGTTTTCGCGTTAACTTATAAAGTCGAGTCAATTGACGGAGCTCGCGTTTCTAGAGTTACGAAAAAAAACTCTTACCGTATAGCCTCGTCCTCGGCGGCCTCCTGATAGAGGGAGAACGTCTCAACGCGCCCGCCGTAAAAACGCGCGTCCCTCAAATCGAGCCAGCGAGGCGTGCGCCTCGGGGTCCATGGACTCGGCGAAGGCCTTGACCGCGGGCTCGGATGTCACCAGTCTGCAGGAGGAAAAAAAAAAGAGGGTTTATTTTTAATTTTAAACCGTAGAGAGAGATGAGGTATTTCAACCTTTTTTTTTTTTTAAATAATAATCCAGACTCTTTTTACGTCTTAATGAGAGAGAGAATTCTTTTTTACCGCCGTTGTTTTTTTTTTTTTTTCGGGAAGAGAGCTACGCACCTATTCCAGTCGCACTCTCTCACGGAGGCGTGTCGTAGCCGCGCTCCCTCACGTAGTTATCGTCGGATCCACCGCTCCTTGAGTAACGTCTCGAGCTCGCGTCTCGGCCATCGTGAGCTCGGTCAGAGGATGTTTTTGGTCGTCGAGACCAGCGTAGCACGTCGCGCAGGCGTGGAAGAGGCAGCCCTGGAGAGAGAGAGGGTTATTTTTTTTTTAGGCGGTGAAAAGCGTTATTAAAAGGTTGAAAATGAATCGAGAAAAAAAAAAAAGAAAGCGCTCACGTGAAACTTCGTGAAGCGACTTTGCGTCCGTGATCCACGCCGTCGAAGTAGTAGGGTCCGGCGCGATACTCCCCCTGGGCCGAGGCCGCCGTCCTGATGTCGGAGTCGGGATGTAGAGACGCCTGGTACGCCAGCCACTGGAGCGAGACCTTCGAGTGGTTAGGCCCCGCCATGGACGTCTTCGGCTTGTAGGCGAGGTCCGACGACAGGAACCTGGGGGTCTTGCCGCCCTCCTGCACCCACCCGCGCCCGTCGGGGGTGAAGAACGAGCCGTTGCGCCTGATCAACGCCACGCGGTTACCGTCGTCGTCCTCCGCCTCGTAATACTCGGTGAGAAAGCGCTTCTTGTAAATCCGCATGGCCGTCGACGACAGGGTCATGCATTTGGTGAAGGGGCAGAAACCCGCAACCTCTCTCACCATATGCCTGAAGGCCATGACGCCGAGAGCCAATATCGTGACGTCGTTCTCGCAGTACCGCAGGATCTCGTCGTCAAAGTCGTACACCCCGGCCGCGGACCTCTCGGCGTGCCAGGCTAAAAACTCTTTTCTGGTGGCGGCGGTCATTGTGTCGGGGGAGAAGAACCGGGCGTCGGGTACCGGCCCACGGTACCCGAACTTGTCGTTGCGGTTGAAGAGATGCGGAAAGAACCCCTTCAGGGCTCGACCCCCGAGGCCGAAAGTGGCGTCGAACTTGGAGAGGGCTATTGGGATGAAAAGCATCGAGTCGCTGACTGTCATGCGGTACTCGGTCACCCGGAATTGCATCAGCTTCCCGTTATTGTAGACGATGCTCGGCGTCACTCCCCTGCGCGTTCTGAGAAAGTCCAGCAGGAGGTAGCTGTCGTAGCGGGAACCGTTGTGGGCGTACAGGCGCATTCCCTCGTGTCGCACGGACACGACGTGGTCGGCGAAACGGGCCAAGGCGTCCGGACCCACGAAGTTGTGGCGCTTCAGACCGCACGTCCGGCTACCCCTGCAGGCGACCTTCTTCTTGGATCCCACGCACCCGAGGCACCGCGAGCCGCAGTACTCGCAGTGTTTCAGCTCGAGCGTCTTTTTTCAGGTCGTTGGGGTCGTAGCACCGGTCACAAAAGGTCATGAAACAGGCGCAGTTTACGGAGTGCACGCTGGCGTTCTGACGCCCGCACCAGGCCGATCTGCACGTCTTGCAACGTTCGTGGTCCGGACATTTCGCCGTCGGCCGACAGTTTTGGCAGTCGGGGTCGTCGCTCGGGACGTAGTCGCCGCACGTGTCCGCGTTCGACACCGTCGATTCGAAGTCGTAGACTCCGAACCTGGTGGGTCTTTTGCTGGGAACGTCGGGACCGATGGCTCTGACGTAGCACTTGTGCTCGCCGGGGTTCCGCTCGAGTACGTAGCACTTGGAGCACCGGTACTCGTAGCACACGTGACGCTCCGGATCGATATAGGACCGACGATACGACTTGCGACACTCGCCAGGGCAATGCCAGTAGCGCTGGCAAGCGGATCCGTCGTCGTCGTCGTCGTCGTCGTCGTCGTCGTCGTCGCCGCCTCTTGGCGGGTCGCTTATGATTGCTGAAGCACGCCTGACCGTAATAGACGCCGTTACAGTCGGCGCAGGTGACGAGAGATTCGCCAGGGGGTAGCGCTCCGTCGCAGAGTGCCGCCCCGTCGTCGCGACTCGGGAGGGCCGAGTCGGGCCGGGCGCACGCGCCGCATTTCGAACACTTGGCCGGACACTTGTGGGGGACGCTAGGGCGCACGTCTTGGTGGCAACGGGGGCAGAGACCGGCGCTCTGGAACACGTCGCGTATCCAAATGAGGCTATGGACGTGCCCGTCTTCCGGACCACCGCCTTCCCTCCAGTTAAAAAGGAGGTAGAGGTGTTCGGTTCCCTCGGACAGCTTGTCCTTACTGGTAAGGAAAGCCATGGGACCCCCGACAGCTCCCAGAATATGTATCTTCAACCCGAGTACCGTCTCGTACAGGGGTACGTGGTCGAAGACCCCCAACGTATCGCGAGGGATACCCGCCGCGTCCATTAGGTGGTCGGCGGCGTACCGCTGCCAGGGCAAGTTCCCCCGTCTCACGAGGTCGTACGTGGCCTTGGAGCAACGACCCTGCTCGAAGCAGGCCGCTATATAACGACGGGCTTCCCGCTCGTCCCGGGCTTTGGGTCTGCCGGGTAGGGGTTCCCCGTCAACCTGCGCCTTGTGAAAGAAGCTGACGGCTATGGCTCTAGGGAGACAGGCGTTATCGGCGTTGTTGATGGCCACGACGCTCTTTTTACGTCCGACGTCTCTCTCCCTCTCGGCGAAATTCCCCGCGAAGGTAATCGCGTTTTGCGCGCCGATGCCTATGCGTCTGAAGACGCCCGGCGTGGACCCGTGAAAGCGCCGTCGAGAGGAATTTCCGCTTTGCTCTGGAGGGTTCGCTCGATTTGGTCCAGAATGTAAGCCCCGGTGAGCTCTTTCCAGCGGCGTAGCGGGACAAAGATCGGCACGTCTAGAGCGGGGGACATGACGGTGAACTGTAGTTCATCGTCTTCGCCGATCATGCCGCCTATAACCCGGATGAGGTCGTTAAACAGCTTGCGCAGCCTGTCCCTAACGCCTCCAGTAGGCGCGGGCCCCTCCACGAGGGGGCCAAATCGGATATCAAAGTGACATCCGCGAGGGTTCGCGCCCAACGCCTCACCCGACGCGTCATAACGACGACGTCGTCTTTGGAAATTATAACCGTCCCGGACGGCAGACCCTCCAGAAGATCGTTGGCGTCCGGGACGTCCGTCCCATCGCTGAGCGGGGACCCCGGCGGGGTCGGCTCTATGGCGCTGGTGTGGCGCGGACAAAAGATCCCGTGATCGTCGTGCGGGCCCGCTAAGGCCTCCGGGGTCTCGAGACGGCGACCGCAGTCCCCGCACACGAAACGACGGCCCGCATCTGGAGATAGAAAAAAAAGGGGAAAGATCGGGTTAAAAAGGGGTAAAGATCGGGTTAAAAAGGGGTAAAGATCGGGTTAAAAAAAAAAAAAGGGGGTAAAGATCGGGTTAAAAACGTGCGCCCCCCACGTAGGCGTTGAGGTACTGTAAGGCGTTCGAACCTCGGGATGTGGAGGGGCGCTCCCCGTCGTCGCGCTCCGAGTGTCGCGGGGTCTTTTGACCTCCACCTCCGCCGTCGGCGGGGCGGACCTCTTAAGAGACGGCGAGGCCTGGAAAAAAAAAAAAAAAAAAAAAAAAGGGTCGTATTATCGTTACAGCGTACGCGGGAATACGATGTCGTAGTCGATAGCGTGAAGACGCGGCACTCACCCGAGTATCCGCGCCCGCCGCCAGACCCTCTGCGAACTCGAAGGCTCCGGGATGTTGGAGACCCTCCGTCGGGGTCTGCGTTTAAAAGAGAAAAAAAAAAGAATAAGGCAATGGTTCTCGCGATCGTCGACAATGACGATGGTTACGGCTAAGGGCGTACTCACGCTGGCGATTTCCAGGAACCGGTCCGCGAAGTCGTCCATCGCCGTATCGGTGGGGTCTAAACCCTCGGTGGCCGCCGATATCTGGAAGGGTAAAAACGAAAAGAATAGAGTGTCACGATCGTCTCTCTCTCTCTCTCTCTCTCTCTCTCTCTCTGAGTGGATGAAAAAAAAAAAAAAAAAAAAAAAAAGCTCTCACCAAGTCCGCCAACTCGACCATGTCGATGTCGTCTAGAGGTCCGTCCCAAAGCGCCTCCCCTCCGGCGTTTGAAGACGCGCCGACGACCTCGGGTCCGGGGTTCGAAGACTGAACGTCCCGATCGGATCGCGGGCGTGACGTCTCGACAGTCGCCTCAACCGACGCGGGGGGACCCCCTGAGGGATCCTCTGCGGACCTCATCACGACAGACGGTTCGGTGGGGGTCTTAATGCGGGGGGGAAAAAAAAGATGACGTTAAGTAAGAGGGTATTAATTTAACGATGGGGGGGGAGTTTTTTTTAAAAAAAAAAAAAAAAACCGGGAGCTGGCGAGGGTCCCATCTTTAGCTCCCCCGGCTGGGGGCTCCGGGGGAGCTGGAATGGGGTCCCTCCGGTAAAAGAGCTCAATAGCCGCCTCTGCACCCGAGCTGGGGGTCTTATTAGAATATCTCGTCTACGGGTCTCTCGATTGTCTTTTTAATGTCAGCCTCGTCTCGTTTCAAATCCCCCCTCGATCCTCGGGGCCGACACCTTATCTCAACCCGGCCTCCCCCTCTCTCCTGCGGGCCTCCTCTGGGGGCGTCGTCTCTCGACCTCGTCTCGCCCGCCTCAACCGGCGCGGACGTCCTCATCCGGTCGACCAGCGGGGGCTCCTGGGTCCCCCTCGACAGGTGAATCAACCGGCGTAGCGGGGGGGGGTCCCCTGTGGACCTCATCTCGACAGTCAGCGCGGTGGCGGTCTTAATGCGGGGAAAAAAAGATGACGTTAAGTAAGAGAGTATTACTTTAACGGCGGGTGTGAGAGTTTGTTTTTTTTAATAAAAAAAGCTTACCAGGAGGTGTTCAGTTCTACGTACGACGCTGTGCCGTAAGCTCTGCCACTCGGTAGGAGTGGAGTTCAGCATATAGCTGGTGAGGCGTTGGGACCAGACGATGTCGCAAAAGGAACTCTAGAAAAAAAAAAAGGGCGGTGATGGGGTTTTAGAAGCGGGATTATTTTTTCACCTCAATGGTACTAGTCAAAAATAAAAAAAAAAAAAAGACGGACTCACGGCTGTATGGTGAGCGATCGCGGCGCTCCTGACGTCCTGCCATTGATTGGGTGTGAACCGTTTGACAAAGGCGAGGAACCCTCGGGGGTCGGTGCTGGAAAAAAAAAAAAAAAAAAAATGATCTATCGTCCATTCTGAAGGGTGTGTAAAAAAAAAAAAAAACAGATCTTAAAGTCAATCGGAGTTAAAGGGGACTCAGCTCGCAGAGGAAAATTCCAATTTAAGACAAAGTCCGAGGTAAGATTCTAAAACTGAAAGTTTTAGGGCGGATGCGCTCTTTCTCGAAGACGAAAACTCTTTATTATAACCTTCCGTCAGAGCGCCGTTCTTGGTTCGTTAATCGTGATGTTTGAGAATTATTTTCTACCCGTCGCGGGTGACTTTCCCGCGGCTTGCGGCCGCTCAAAGACCGGTCACAAATATTATATCGCAATATCGCCACCTCCGTCAAAACGACGCTTAAAAAGTCTTAAAATAAAATTTCGAATCATAACGTTCTCACGTGGTGAAACTGTAAACATTTCGTAATTAATTATGGTGCGAGTATATAGAATGCAAATGCGTAGAAGATTTCTTCATCTATATCAAACATTTGTTTATCATAGCCGTCAAACTTGATTAATACCCGAGAAACATCTTTAATTTTTTTCTCGTCTATAAATTTGTCAACTTTAAAATCGCTATTCTTTATATTTTTAACCTTAGTCAGCCCCGTGTGTAAAAAAAAAAATCCACCCACCAATCTTCCGCCAGAATAGTCTTTAAACTTATACATCAATACCTCGTAATGAACGGTTCGTTTGAAAATTTATCGTCTTAGGTGAAGAAAAATGCTACTGGTGTGTTGATGATAGTATAACACGATTGAATATATTTTGTCGTATCTATTAACCGTGTTTCTATTTCAACTTAATAAAGACATTAAACAACGATATTGATTGATAAACGGATAAACTTAAGATTTTAATTAAGAAAAGAATTTCACCACTGAATCATTTATTATATTGTTAAACAGTCAAATTCGACATAGAATTGACAAAAAAACATCCTTTATTTATCGATATTTTTAACCTCGACCGCTATTCCTTTGTCGATATTTACACAATGAAATACCGTGTCTACCCTTTCACACCTTAATTACACCAAATTTACTCGTTATCACATGATCGATCACGCTTAACGCCTCTTTTCACATCATCCAAATAAAAATGTCTCAATCTCTGATAAGTTAAAAATCAAACTGTATAATAAAACCAGAAGTTCGCGCTTTATCCGCTAGCGTTGAGATAAAATTCGCGCCGGTAAAATCTGGTCAAAATCCAACCATTTAAGATGAATACTAGCGTCAATAGAACTATGTGTTTGTTTGGTTTTTTTTTGCGCTGCCAGGAAAAAAGTTGCGCCGCTTTACGGAAAAGTTGCTGCGTTCACCGCCGACCAAAACGTTTCACCCAATACAAATCATACTATTTTACGCGGGTGGAGAGGCAAAAAAATGACGCGTCAAAAACTTACGCCTATTTTTGAAACTGGCGCCGCCAGTTTCCGGTGTCGACGCGACATTTCTTTGCGGGTGGACGCGCGTCAAAAATTTAGTATAAATTACAATTAAAACCGACATTTTTTAGGGGCGGGCGCATTTAGATAGACGTCCGTGGGGGTCTGGGGGGTAAAGACGCCCTGCTCTCTCGTCGGCGCAAAAAAACCGCGCCACTCGAGGAAGAAAAAGCGCTTAAAAAAAAAGCGATGCCTCAGTAAAATATATATATAACGAGCCGCTCCCCAGTAAAAAAAATATATATATAGAGGACATCGTCAACGCTTCTCGAGTTTTAAGATGTTGGTTCCCTTACTACTCCTCGTTGTGTTAACTGGTACCCCACGTACAGGCCGCCAACCAGTGTATCGGCGGAGGCCTGGTGACTAGCCCGGGTTTCACGACTGGCCTCCACGGGGAGGACTTCGCACCGGGGCCTGCTGACACGCAACGATCAGGGCGTCCCCTTTACGTAGCCACGCGGTCCCAGGCGCTGGAGGAGGGGGTTCGCCACCGGCTAGCCCCGTCAGATATGTAAAGAGGGCCTATCCCACAGGAATAGGTTACCAGCCCTACGTGCTATCCGACTAGCGTCTACAAGGAAACTGAGGCCCTAATGGCCTGGTCTCAGTACTGAAGTGTACTGAGTCCCTAATCCTACAGTGGGCTTAAGAAGGAACAACAACAAGGTGTGTGTAACAAAGGGGATAATATACCTAGTCCAGTGCAACTTACTTATGGCTACTTTATACTCAGCGAGGTTGCTGCAACCTCGCGCACTGGAGACCCTAACAAAAAGCTAGTTTCGTTACACACTCCCCCAGTTCACACGGAGTTAG
>JAGTTF010003793.1:7563-24506 GCA_019095985.1 Streblospio benedicti | reverse complement strand
GAGGTGCAGTAACTATTCCAGGGCGTCAAGGTTACAAAAGAGAATCAAAGTACTGTAAATTGGGATATAACTTTAAGCAAACGATACAGTCACATTGCAGCATTGCAATAACAGTACCTGAAACAGTACTGTAATTAGTATAACATGGCAAGCTGCTCTAGTTGGGGGACTTTTGACCAATAGCCAGTGGCAGGAAGGTAATGCTTGGGATACAACTATGACATCTGAAGTAGATCATTGACAATACACAACATCCCATGCATGGGCAGGGTTCAAATGACACGAATATCAGCCAATCATCAAACGATGCTCACATGTGGAACCAATCAGGAAACTATGGATCGTTTGACCAATCAGCCATTGGCAATGATATAAACCAATCAAATGACTTGATACCACAAAGTGTTCCAGTCGCTGGTTTCGAGTTCATGAGGGCCATAAGGGCGTGTGAAGATCAGGGCTTTAGTGATGAACGGAGTCATGGAGAATTCAAGCCGATAGACTCCTTTCCTATTGGTCATTGGGAGGGCCCTATGGCTATGCAAGAACGTACGCAATATCGCGAGCCCATGAAGAAAGAAGGTCGGTATCAACATAAGAAGTTCAATGGCAAGCGGTATGAACATAAGAAGTTCAATTGCAAGATTCAACGACTTAAAAGAGAACTAAATCAACAGCATGAGAAAGCAGCACAATACCTTAAAAACACAAAAGATCGTCAAAGAGGCTATGATCAAACTGGACCCTGGGGCTACCAGGAATTCTGGTACGGTGGCTATAAATTCACTAAAAATGATAGTCCACCACCTTCTGTACATGGTGAATGTATTTCCATATTAAACCAAATTGATCTACGATGATGACGATTTGGCCTAGTCCAAGCAAATGGATTTTCCATAAGACAATTGCACGCCAGGTGAATTCATTCAAAGTACTTATCAACAATTCGACGGAATACACAAGGGTAGAAGTTGAATGTTTCTATACTAAAAGGATACTACAAGGAAAAAACCTATTTTATTTTGTCTGCATAACGAAATTCAATATTTTTTCAGACTGGGTTTGGGGATTGTTCACAAATAACGTCACTGCAGTTTCGGGCATTTTTGACCCCCCCACTCCCACTGTCATCATGGGTCATTATGTCATTATGATACGTCATTTTTACTCTAATACTCGAACACACACATTCATACACTATGTTCTAAAAATTCACAAATCACAAATGATACAGAACTGTCACCTATTGGATAATGAAGAGAACTTTACTGTACCACCTGTGGTATATTGAATACAGTGGAGACTGAGACCAGGACATGCAGCAACAACATCCGATGAAGCAGAGACAAAGAGACGAGCAAAGCACAAGTGAGCATTTTTACTCAAAGTGACGCCGTGATGCCCACTCTGTGTCCAAACAGGCCAGTCACCTGCTCGCTGCCCACAGAACGGCTCAGTGCAAAGGAGGCGCTCAATCACAAAGTTCTTCCTCGGTGGCTGAGCATCGAGTTCATTTTGGAGGTGAGATGAGAGCGGAGGCCTCCAGCTGGACGAACTCGCCGGCTCTCATCTATCTAGTTGTAGTCAACTGAAACATTTGCGATAGTGTTGGTCTCAAATGCACATTTGAACAGAGATTTTATATTGAAATTTTATTAATATATGTAATATACAAATCACAGAATTGAACTAATTTTATTTGGTTTATATAGCAGGACAAATTTGCACACTTCTCTTACCCCATGGCAAATTGGTTATGTTTTTTGGAGGGTAGGATTTCTAAATATTATTGATAGACTAAATCTGTTTATTAGTATCTTCATCTCATGTTTGTAGCTTCGTGTTGTAATATGCCCAATGATAATACCATTAAACAGATTAATAGCTTGTTCTATAGGTTTTTATGGGGGAAGTATTTACACCAGGAGCACCAAGCTGCCCCCCTCCGGTCACTACATCCACCAGGAATCCTATCGTAATTGCCCCCATTGACTTCGAGCATCCCTACACTCAACATGACCCTATCACGTCTCAATGCATCCACAACGATGAGCATTCACCAGGGGAGATCAACAAACAACACCCCACGACGACCCTCTCCAGCTGGGCCCCAGGGGCTCCGGAGACCCTCTCCCTGATCGGGTCCTAGTGCACCTATGGCACGCCTACGATGGGATTCACTCATCGCCTCCCCCGATCTGGATCAGGATGAACCGGGATAGGGATAAATCAATCCCATCCACAGCAGATACCGGTAACACAGGAACCGCCCCCACAGGGACGGGGCCGGTATCCACCACTCTTCCCGGGGAGGGACTGAGTTATATCACCCAAATCAAATGGTAATATCACAATTTTACAAACAAACAAAAAAACTTAGATATTGATTCAATGTGCTTTGGTCTTTTTCTGACTTCGGTGTCTTCTGTTCTTTGACCAGAGACGCCACTGGGGTCACAGGGGTTGGTGTTTGAGCTTTAGTAGACTTTTTCAGACTTTTTGGTGTTTTGATTGTTAGATCAGATGCTGTCTGTGTTAATGGAGATAGGATTTTGTCATTGGCCTTTTTCTGGCTTTTTGGTGTTTGCTCACTGATGCAATAGGTGTTGCTGGTGCATGTGTCTTTTTGTCAAACTGTATTCAATTTGTTGTGTGTGTTGCTAAGGTAATTTAAGTTAATTGACATTTTTACAACCCAACAGCCAAATTACCTCCCACCTCAAGCCTTTATTACACCGTTGACACTGATGTATGCACGGTATATCGCTTAAATGATAAAGAATACCAGGTGTCACTGAGTATCAAGGCTAAAATGATCAAGGCTGTTGAAAATCAGGCCTGATTTTTGACCATTTCTGATGTGGGCCTGTCAGATTCTGGCATTCAGCTCCACAAGCGAATGGAGCACCTGCTCAAGCCACATTCAAATGCAAGATCTGCAGCAAAGGTTTCATGGTGAAGCAGCATGTAGAAAGTCATCAAATGCAACATATTGGGGTGAGTGTAGTCTTGATTGCTTAACAAATGTAATGTGAGAATAAACAAGTGAATTGTAGTTTATTGCAAAAAGATAAAAACTCCAAAATTTTAAAATGTAATAACTTGTAAACAATCAGAATTAGTTTTTCAGTCTGGCCAATATGGCATTAATTTCATCTGTTCATCTCTGTTGGGGTAGGAGATAGCATATCTATCTCACAAAAATTTGTCTCGTCTCTAACCCTACTTTCAACATTTCACATTGAACTGATAGAAAGGGCTAGGACTCTGCAAAGAATACCTCCATCTGAACCTAGTTTTGAAGAACATGTAAAGCGTGCTTGTTATCAAGTTAAGATATAGTTGTCTTGACATGAGGCTTCGCCAAACATATTTTCTCCAGAAGGGAATGGTTGGTATAAAACGGATATGTGGAAACCAAAGCTTTTTGATGGGCCCAGTGCAGCAGAAATGCTGGATGACCTGCTGTGTTCATGTAGAGGCCCGGTGTGGAGGGCGATCTCCTTGTGCAAGTAACTGCACTTGCACCAAAAATGGATTGGTGTGCACAGAAGAATGTCTGTGCACAGGAACTGATCAGTGCCATAATGACTATTCCACACAGGAGGATACTACTGAGGATGAATAGACGTACAGATCTTCTATCCAATGTGAATAAATAATCGCACATTGTTAGCTTAATTGAAAGCTGCGCTAAAAGTAGTGTTATAGAAAGTATTAAACAGTTTTCAATTATGTATTAGTGTGCGCATTCTAAAGACATTGAATTCAAAGTGCATGTGTGTTTTATTAAACAAGTTGTGACATATATGTATGTGACAAGTATGTGTGTTTGGATTTAATAAAAGTTAATTTGTAGTATGTTCATGGTGTGTAACTGGATTTTGAAAAGTTGCAGTGTTCCTTTAAAAGTTAATAGTAACATATGATTATCAATTATCTGAAAGCTAAACTCTATGTGCTTGTATGGCAGATTATTGTTGTACTATCCTATGACGTAAAATGTATGTTATAGGTATCATTGAAATGTTATACAAATAATAAACAGTTACCACGTACATTCTGAATTAAAAGTATCAAAATACAGGGGTACATTATGTTAAAAAGTGATTTAGGGACCTAATAATACAAAATTCATCCCCGAGCAGAGGAAACTCTGCAAAGTATAAATCCAACCGGTTCAACAAATGACATTTACGAGCAGCCCACCACCAAGAAAACCCCCAAACACCTTCAGCAAAATGTCTCCGTTCCCAGCAGCCGGCACCAAGGAGCAAATACAGCACGTCTAAGAATGCAAGATATAGAAATGGAAAGAGGAAGAGCGCAGACGGCTGCCATGACAGTGGAGTGGCTGCTAAAGACAGCGATGTGTAAATCTGTTAATGAGCCTGGACCAGGGGCTGGATTCTTGTAGTCTCCAGGCGTCTCTGTTCTCTGTCCCCTACTATGGTGCACCTCGTCCTGGGAGCACCTGTCAATCTAGCACAATGATTCACAGTGCTTCATCCAAGAATCACTTTGATGGACATGCCCTGCTGACCTGTGTGTGATGTCTTATTGCTAAGCAGATGTTTTTTATACCTGGTCAACAATGTTATGCTGGTATTATCTTTAGTCTTAGCATTACACATTCAGTTCTTGCTTTCTCATTCCTTCAATTGATCATGTAAATTCTGTGCAAGTAGAATTTACCATGAATGATGCCTGATTTACAGGGAATTTTATAAAATGTGCACTGACATAGAATGGTTTAAAGATAATGCTCAGCCAAAATATTATTTGTTCTGAAAAGTCCAGCATCAATGAGCAACGCCTTTTCCATTGCAAATGGAAGAAGATTAATATTTATCAAAGAATGAACACTTCTCTCATCTTGGGTTTCTTCATTCATGATATATACTAGAATTTTAAGCTACCAACAGAAAATGAATTATGGCTCACATTTTGGCGAGACTTTCGCTCTTATCGCAAGAGCTTCTTCAGGCCGAATGACAGGTCCTTAGTTGGTCATGTGACCGCCATGGCGGCGGCAGTCACATGACAGCAGTGGCAGGAAAACGGGGGGCAGGTCGTAGCCGGTGTCTCGCTTCATCTCGGGGCGCCGTACACGGATTTAAAAAAAACGTGACGCAGAAAATGAGAAAAACTTTGGCAACATGACAGTGGATAAGTCCAGGTGGGTAGTGAACATTTCATCACACACTTTAGACGATTCTCAACGTTCCGTCCTTGAAAAGGGGCTTAATTTCGCGGTCACGCCCACAAAACTACCGGTAAAAGACTATATTATCGCTACTGAATTAGCGTGCAAACCGATTAGTGACACAGGAGTGGCAGACAGCCTGAGAGCAGAGGTGGTCAATTGTATAAAAAAAATCAAAACCACCCACTAGTAATGTGAACAAAGCTGAGTTTCGTGCTTTACAGGAGTTAAAAAAGAAAAATGACAATTATTTTAGGAGCTGATAAAGGGAGGGCCACAGTAGTAATGGATCGTGTCGAATATGACAAAAAAATGATGACTTTGCTGGGTGACACGAAAACATACCAGAAACTTAAGTGTGACCCCACCTCGAAATATCAGGACCAGCTAATTAAGTTGTTGAGGGGTTGGAACAGGGAGGGTTCCATTTCGGAGACTCTGAAAAGAAGGATCTACCCGAGGGCTTCGGAGGTGCCTAAGCTATATGGTTTACCTAAGATCCATAAGAAAGACCACCCTTTAAGACCAATAGTTTCCAGCATAGGGAGTGTGACATACAAGGCAGCAAGGTTAGTCGCTGATATTCTTTCGCCGTTAGTCGGACAATCGCCCCATCACATCAAAAACAGCATGGACTTTGTGAATAAAATCAGAGACCTTGAAGTCCCTCCGGGACAAAAACTGATATCCTATGATGTGTCCGCGTTATTCACCAGCATACCGGTGGAAAAGGCAGTAGAGTGTATTAAGCGCAAACTAGAAGCTGACACCTCCCTACACAAAAGAACTAGTTTGAATCCATCCCAGATCTTGTCACTCCTAGAGTTTTGCCTGAACACTACATATTTTGTATACAAGGGTGAATTTTACAAACAGACACATGGGGCAGCCATGGGTTCTCCAGTTTCTCCCATAGTCGCCAATTTGTATATGGAGGACTTCGAAACGCGAGCACTGGCGACAGCACCCAACCCCCCGCATATGTGGTTCCGATACATAGATGACACCTTTGTGCTCATCCATGAGTACTTCATAGAAGGTTTCACTAACCACATCAACAGCATTGATCCCAATATTAAATTCACCAATGAACCCAAGGTGAAGTTCAAGATTCCTTTTCTGGACACATGTGTTAAGATCAATGATGATGCCACCACTTCAGTTGAAATCTATCGAAAATCGACGCACACTGATCAATACCTAAATTTCCAATTAAACCACCATTTGGAACATAAAAGATTAGTGGTCCGGACTCTGCTAAATCGCGCCCACAATTTGGTCACCACACCTGAAGATCAGGCCAAGGAGTGTAAGCACGTCAAAGCTGTGTTGAAAGACAATGGATACAAACCAAGGCCAAAAGTCAAAGAGTCGTCTAATGACGCAAACAGTGGTGTGAGTACAAAAACCCCAGTCTGCATCCCCTATGTGAGAGGGCTGTCAGAAATACTGACCCGTGTGTTCCGTGAACATGGTGTAAGCATCTACCACAAACCTTGTAACACCATTAAATCCATGTTGCCCACTCCGAAGAACAAGTCTCCGGATGACTCCAAATGTAGTAAGATGTCCACAGTGCCGGTACACTTATGTTGGTGAGACCGGAAGAACTTTGAGTACTCGTATAAAAGAGCACCTGAACCCCAAGAGAGTGTCCACCGCTGTAGGTGACCATATTAGAGACACGGGCCATACCATTAGCCCCAGAGATTTCAAAATTGTAGCGCGTGAGGACTTAGAAATCCGTAGGAAGATCAGGAAAGCCATGGAAATCCGTGTACGGCGCCCTGAGATGAACCGAGACACCGGCTACGACCTGCCCCCCCGTTTTCCTGCCACTGCTGTCATGTGACTGCCGCCGCCATGGCGGTCACATGACCAACTAAGGACCTGTCATTCGGCCTGAAGAAGCTCTTGCGATAAGAGCGAAAGTCTCGCCAAAATGTGAGCCATAATTGGTTTTCTGTTGGTAGCTTAAAATTCTAGTATATATTAATATTTATATTCTCCTCATTTGATATTTTTCACATCTTTAAAAATATCATGCTGTCTTGCCAACTAAAACACAAGGTCACGTGATATTGCATAATCAAATTGTTTGTCTCACAAAAGGCTTTTTAACCACAAGACGTATACACTTCAAATTATTGTATGTACAATCAGGACCACTGGGTGGTCGTTATAATCTACATTTCAAACCAAATCTATTCTTTGTTACTATTAAAATAGAAAAATAAAGCATTTTACAGCATCTTTGTAATGCTGCTTTCCAGTGCACGTGTATGTAAAACGTACGCAATATGATAAACCTTTGTGTATACTTTGCACGTCACACGTGTAGCACGTCACAATCACTGCTTGGTAATTTAAGATCACACTTCTGCACTACAATTACTGCATATGCGCATGAGTTAGGCTTTAACTTGGTTAACAAGACATGATTTGAGTGGCTCAAGCAAGTATGTTTCTATACATATGAATTATCACATGTTACAGGAATGGGAAAGAAGACAAAGAAAACTTTGATTGAGTTTGAAGAGTTCTCCCAAAGCCTGGAGAGGGAGTTCTTTAGTTATGCGGAATATCAAAAAGTGTCGGTATGTCTAGTGCTACACTAAAGCACATTCTACTTTATTTCATTCAATTGATGTAGTATAGAGCATTAGAATATAGTTATATATATATATTACAACCCACATGCACCAGTTGTTATCAACGTCCCAAAGCAGCATGTAAGCAGCCCCTGGACGGCTTTACGTCAACACAGCCACTCATAGCCTAGATTCCTACCGACATTTCTAACAAAGTTAGGCAACTTTCTGCAATCTCACTGATAGAAAATAAAATAGGATGATGTTATCTATGAAATTTTTAAACAATGTGAGAGAGACGTTACACGGGCAGATCCAGATCCCACCAAAATACCTTATTTTCATATAGTTATTTTCTTGCATATTTGCTATCGATTGCACCATTGAAACTTATATGCGATCCCGTAAGTACACCCGCCCTCTTTTTCTGAAAACTTGGATCTGCCAGTGGCTTACATGTGAAAATATAATACATACAAGCTGCTAATTGTCATACTGAGGTGTGTGGTGTGTTTCAGTTTGAAGAACTACTGGAACGCTATGCACGGCACAGCGATGCCACAGCTGAGGCTGTGCAAAGCATGCTTCCCAAGCAGCTCGAGAACATACTGAGGCGACAACTTAAGCAGCTGGTCCACAGGTAACTGAAGGCATAACTCCTGCGGTTGCAAGAATTTACCTTTTGTTCTGTTTTTTGTGCACAATAAATTGTCTTCCTCAATTGATAATTCAGCAATAGTCAGGATAGCTTGCATCAGTATACCCATTTGCTTCTTATCTTACTTTTTATCATGCATGTTTATCAATGTACATAAATGTGCTAACAAATTATAAATTCTGTTTTGCAGGAATTATGGGACACGTGGGGCGGACAGCTTTGGCTGGCGTGTCACACATGACAAGCAAAGTCCAGTTTATTATCTTTTGGGGGTATGGTTTGTGAATATTCATATATTATATGGCTACTCATTAATGTTGTTGGAAAATTTGACCAAAAATTAAAACATTGTATACTACTATCCTATCTCTACAAAAATTGAGTGTACTCACAGAACATTAGATTTTATAGCAACTTTGCTGGTTTCATAATTTGTAATTGTGACTGTATAATTAGATTGGCGTGCGAGAGATGCACCTCATCCAATCACATGTAGTAAATTTGCTGTAGTTAAAAAATTGCCATGTTTCAGCCTGTAGCGGGCAAACAACTGGCGACCCCACCAGAAGTGACCCATCCAGAACCAAGCCAGCCAGAACCCAGCCAGCCATCAGCCAAGTGGCGATACAGAAAAAGAATTAACAGCCAGGCTATCATAGAACGACCTCGCAGAGGAGCCATGGTAAGTACTAAGTAGCATACTGGACCACCAGTCCCAAGTGATTGTAGAATGTCTGTATCACCATCTCTTTGAATCTTTCATATTTCACTTTCAGAATGACAAGCAAATGCAGATCGAACATTACAGGCGGGAGCTGAGCCATGGGATACGGAGCACAAACAGAAAATTAAAAGTAAGAACTTGTGTGTCACAGGGTGGATAAAAACATTCATAATGGTGTATCATTGACAGCTGTATACTTCTCCGTATATATCAAAATATAAACCCGCATGGTGTAGGTCTTTGTAACATGCAGATTTGCCTTATTGTTATAATATAATGCAATCACTTCAACATTTGCTCCAGATTCACGAGTTTCCATCAATGGGCCGAGGTGTAATAGCCTGTGAGCAAATTAAAGCAGGAGAATTCCTATTGGAGTACACTGGCGTTTTACACACACAGCATGCATTTAAGGTAGTAGTTTTCTTGTCTTGTGTCCCACGTTGACGAATGATTATGGCAGCATTTGAAAAAAAGCACACTAAGTGAAAAAGATCAATCATTATTGTGCACATGTTTCTAATTACTTTATCTCTATTCTACTCAGAGTATGGAAAACAAAAGAATGAAAGGAATAGATGGAAGTGTAATCCCAGCTTACCATCTCCATTTTACAGCTAGCATTCCGAGAGGAGAAGGTTTTATTACGCAGCCGTATTGGTAATTTTTACTCTTATATTTGTCGTTAGGCAAAAGACGGGACCTCGTACCAATTCTAGTCAGCCATAGAGCTGATGTCCACAAGGAAGAGGATTCTGATGACAATCCGTTAGACATTGCTCTACATGTATCTCATGCTCCACTAGATGTTTTAAAGCAACTGCTATATCCCCGATCAATATGCGATGGATATCTAATGTTATAACAGCATTTCATAGGATTGTGTCTTTAGAGCACGGACCTTGTGCCACAGTTAGTCCAACATGGGGATCCGATAGCATTAGCATATTCAAGTGCACACTTAAGACATATTTTTCCAGACTGGATTTTTTGACTTCTATTACATTTTATCCTTGTGTTACCTCATTTTGTTTTATATTTTGTAAAGCATTTTATTGTTCATGCTATATCTTAAATTATTCTTATATTTTGTAAAGCATTTTATTGTTCATGCTAAATCTCAAATTATTATTATATTTAGTAAAGCATTTTATCGTTCATGCTATATCTTAGTTATTTTTTTTAGCATTCAGTGCCTTAGAGCCTTTGGTATTTGGCGCTATATAAATGTTCATATCATTATAATTATAATAAATATGATGTCCCAAAACAGGTCTTCCTCTTGATTATCTCTGCTGAGAATGTGAACATACAAACAGACTACGGCCAACCGTCACTCCACCAGGCAGTGGTGCATGCCCAATGGGGGCTTGTTCCGATCCTCATTAGCCACGGGGCCGACATAAACCTACTGGGACCTTTCTGATAGTGCACCACTGCATTTTACTATAGATATAGAGCTATACACTCCACAACACATCATAACTCGGCTGATATCTCATCACAATGTCAACAAGATGGACAGGCCAGACTCCTCGCCACCTTGCAGCCGTCTGTGGACTTCACTCACTGGTACACCTTTTCCTGCATTATGAAACTGATGCCACCAAGGCTTTAGGCTTCCAACCGTAGGTCTCACTGATTGGTATCTGTATCACTGCTGTATCACTGATGTTGGTGACGATTGATGCTACAATTCAGACTCTTGGACTTCCACGCGACACGGTCTTCTGGAGGAGATGAAAATGATAGGACTGGCACACCAGTATGTTTCCTGTTTTTTTTGTCATCAGATTGTCGGAACTGTTATCATGCAGCCTTCTTGTTATTCAGGTAAGTGTGTCTTATATTTTATATGTACTAGTATAGTTTTTTTTTAAAACTTGTTGAATGCTTTTATATGAGGGGGTGTCACAGTATAGTGGAACAAGAAACACGGGATAAAAAAATAGTGGAACACTGAACACAAGAAAAAGTGGAACATTGCAACTCCCCTCATTTTTTTCTTACATTTGTTGCCTTTTTACAGTGTTTTCACCCAGTTTATTTTCGTTCGACGCTATAAAGAATTGCTGATAAATTGTGGTCAAAATTGTTTGCTTGGAGTCCTTTTCATAATGGAACATGGATCTGAGGACCGCAAAAGGTTTTCGTTATTAGTGCTTATAAGTTAGATCACTTAGATATTTATTTATGGATGTGATTTTATATGTATATTTATGCGGTTTTAAAATGTAATAAAATTAGTTTGAGCTTTTATTCAGCGTTCATGTTCTTCAGAACCACACGCTCCCCGCTCCACCTTCTCACCCCACCCCTTGCACACTGACCAGGGCTCCTCTGCTTCGAATGTTACTGTAAGATGAAGACTTCAACATATTAGGAAGGCTGGAGCACTGATGTAGAGGGACATCCACAAGTGACATTAGTTTCCCAGGATGGGTGATTGTGAAAGTAGGCACGTTTTCATACAAAATGTGCCACAGTTCTAGAAGTTAGGACAGATTTTACTTTAATTGGAACTTTTGATCATCACCTTCGTCTTAAGGATTTTAACTGCTACATGCTTTTGAAGACCCATGTATTCATTTGACATAACAGAGTTTTTCATCGAGAGAAATTCATGGAACAGGCCCATGTTTTGGAACAGTGTGAATGACTTCTAGTGTTTGGATGTGTATGCTTATTTTCATTTCTTTTAAACATTTTCTTCTTCTTCTTCTTCTTTTCATTTGACAGCCTGGCAAAAACCGCACAGAAAAAGCATCCTGATTGGATTTAAAATCAGGTAATCATCAAGCATCATCACTGACCATGGGGAAGAAGGTCATGAAATCCCTATGATATAGTAAAAAGAACTTCTACTTACAAAACTTACTAATATCATTTTGCATGATTCATTGCAAGTGGAGATGTAGTAAAGAGAGAGATCCAATCATTCCGAGAGACCGCGGAGGTCCACATAGACCAACTACCTGAACATGCCGTCCCTCGCAGTCAATGATGTCCCAGTGATGCAAGCAGTCGGCATGTCCATCCCCTTGTCCTCAGTGGTAGGCAAAGGTTCAGAATGACAGCAAACAGCCCTCTTCAGGGCCACAACACTAGTATGTCTGGATAATCAGACATGTACTGTAATTCCCGAACATGAGGATGAGGGTGTAGAGAAAACTTTGGTATGATTAGCAGGCAGTAGAGAAAAAATGACAGAGACTTCACTATGAGGTAAGCAAATTGAGAAGAATATCTACAAATATTAAAAATTTATTTCCGTCTTTTCATACATCTTTGTAAAGGAGAACTTTCAAAATTGTCAAAATCCTCTAATTGAAAAATACCTGGCAATGTAACTGTTACAAAAATCAATCAACACTGAACATGTTGTACAAAAACACTTAAAAATCTGATGTCAAATCTATTAGAAAAGTAGTTTTTTAATTATGACTATTAATATGGAACACTAGCTCGAATTCTAGTACAACATCTATAATCAAGTCATATGTACATTAAGGCATACTTTACTTTTCTAAACACTTGTCTTAATGCTTTAATCTTCTTTCAAGATACTTAAGTAGAAGATATGCATGCATACCTGACGTCAATGCATATTGCTTTTCAGCACTATTCCTATTATTTTACGAAATTGTTGAACACGCCATTTCAGAATTTTCCTTTCTATACTTTAATGGGAATCACAAGAAACAAGGTTTTAAATGTGGCTGATGTGTTTTCAAGCCTTATCAGAACTCCACACAGATTTTGGTCCCTCACTGAAGAAACTATTGCTTTGTTCAATCTGGGTGTCAATGATTTAGGTTGTGCATTTGTCGAGCACAGGGACACAAGGAGTCCAGAAAATAGGATTCTTAGGGTGATATTTACATGGTTGTGCAACTATCCTAAGTAGGATGGGAGTCCCAGCAGTGCCCGCCAGCGCTGGGATGACGCTTAGGAGACAGCCAAGGCCATGATCCGCCTCTGCAAGCCCTCTGAGGGAACTCTAGCAACAGCGGCACAAGAAGTCACTCAGTGTCCAAACAGGCCAGTCAGGCGCTCAATCACAAGTTTTTCCTCGGTGGATAGAGCAAGGAGCAGAGCAAAAACTCGCTGAGTATGGAGTCAGTGTTAGGGATGCAATTAGACAAAGCACAGGCCGTCCAAACCAGCTGAATGATCCAACCTATCACCATAGACACATCATGGAACAATGCTCATTGTAGTTGCTAGACACTTTGGCTATTTTTGCCAGAAATTCGGAATGCCACTCTCAGTTGAGGGTGATATGGGAGATTATGCGTGGAGGGAAATGTCGGCGTGAGTAAACGTTTGTGGCTAAATCTCTTGGGCGGGAGACAGAAAACTTATAACATATACATATAATATATCGTGTGTGATAAAGTGTAAAAAAGTGATAAAAGGATGGTGTTCACTAGAAGTAAAGTTCCTCAGGTCGAAAGAGCTGATAGATGGAGAGAAGAATGCTACAGGCTTCAAGAGGAGATGAGAAAGAAGGATGCTGAAACGCAAGCGTGGAGAAGAATGGTGGGCGCCATTGCCCCCACCAGTAATATCTTGACAACATCCCTGACGTAGCTGTATGATGTGCTGCAACTAGCTGCAATAATTTATTCACTATTAAATGTGGTTTTTAATAAAGTCGTTTCTGCCATTTATAAATAACACTTTATTTTATTTTAAAATAGAAACTTACATTAAAAACCTTACAACACCAAGTTACATCGAAATATGTACTATGAGAACATTATCTTATAATTGTAACAACGTAACTGCAAATGTTTTATATGAGAACATCATTTTAAATTTTAATCAACTTTTACAATACTTTAACTGTTTCCAGAAACTGCAGTAATAGATTGATTTGTGGGAATCTGACAAACACGCACAAGCTGGAGGCCGTTCTGTGTCGTTCTATGTGCCATGGAGTACCGTGGTGTACCTTTCTGGATATTGTTTGATATTGTTCAGAGGGACGGGGGTGCGCTCAGGGATCTTTGGGGATGTTCAAATGCCGGACGCAGCTTCACTTTTTAATGCCCAACAGCATGTTTTTAAAAACTATTTTTCCCCTCCAGACTCGCGGTACGCGTGGTATCGTACGCTGCCGCTCATTCGATCTAATGTAGGGTTAACTTGAGTATGAGAACTACCAATTGTTTATGTGGGTAGGGACGTGTGACTTAACAACCAAGAAAGGAAAATACATATACTTTAAAGTACTGCTTAATTGGAGACTAATCAGGATGCCGTACAAAGTTCATCCATGTTAGACTAGCAAGAAGTCTATCATCAAAAATTCTGATTTTTTATTAGTTGATCCTCATTATTGAATGAACTTACTTGTCAACATAAATCCTGAATAGTGTGCTCAAAAGGTGTGAGATAAATTCTACGATAAGATGGTGTTCGGAAGGTCAAAAGTGCCACAGGTAGAAAAAACTGACAAGTGGAAAGAGCAATGTTACAAGCTTCAGGATGAGATGCAAGTGAAAGATTATGAAACAACAGCATGGAGGAGGAGGATGGGCGCCATTGCCCCCATAAGAGATATCTTGTCCACAGCACTGGCAATAGAAAAAGAAAAGGGTGCCCGTATTGGACCGTACTGGCTCTGCCAGGCTTTGGGAGGCGCCCTCAGACTACATCAAGACGATACGGCAAACAACCTCTACAAAAAGATAGTCTGTGTCGGCGGCCATAGGTTGACCGACTTCGCTGCACTGTGAATCAGGCAGCTTGTGCGGGCCTCAGACGTGCAAGCTGGCAGCGAAGTTTGGTTGGCTTATGGTCAGACACAGACTGACCAGGCCACCCTGATGGAACTGCGGCGCCTCAGGGTGGACGCATTGGAAAGGAAGAAATCCAGAATGGTGGAAAAAATAGGAGGCGCCCTAAGATTAAATAACGAGGAAGCGACGAACAACCTCTACAAGAAGATAGTCTGTGTCGGCGGCCATAGGTTGACCGACTTCGCTGCACTGCGAATCAGGCAGCTTGTGCGGGCCGCAGACGTGCAAGCTGGCAGTGAAGTTTGGTTGGCTTATGGTCAGACACAGACTGACCAGGCCACCCTGATGGAACTGCGGCGCCTCAGGGTGGACGCATTAGATGCAAGAAGAAAGAAAATGGTCACAAACATAAACCTTGAACTCGACAGATGGATGGCAAGCGTGGAAAGAGAAGGTGAATAAAATAACTTTTTGCTTGATTGTCTATTATCTACGCCATAAGAAAATGGCACACAGTATATATCACAAATAACTTAACATCCAAGATGAACTAATTCTTTTTTAGTGACAAAATAGTTCAATTACACTTTATTTTTGCTCCAGGCCATTGAAAGTGAAGGGGCAACCCTACTAGGCCCCTACTGGCTGCGCCAGGCCATAGGGGGCGCCCTGAATTTGAATTTGGATCCTCACGCACAGGATTTATACAAAAGGATAGTCTGTGTCGGTGGCCATAGGTTGACCGACTTCGCTGCACTGCGAATCAGGCAGCTTGTGCGGGCCGCAGACGTGCAAGCTGGCAGTGAAGTTTGGTTGGCTTATGGTCAGACACAGACTGACCAGGCCACCCTGATGGAACTGTATGAGCCTGGGGTGAAAATAGTCACAAATATAAACCTTGAACTCGACAGATGGATCAGAATGGTGGAAAAAATAACTGACCATGGCCATAACCCTGATGGATAGTCTGTGTAGGGGCCATCAACAGCTTGACCTGACAAATTCGCTGCAAAATAGTTCAATTACACTTCAAGCATTGAATAGGGATGCAGGCATTGACTGAAAATGCTGAACACAATTGGTGACCCACTCGCTGCACTGCGAATCAGGCAGTTGTGCACAGACTTGCAAGTTGTGCCAAAATCTGGTTGATGGAACAGACAACCAGGCCACCCTGATGGAACTGCGGCGCCTCTCGGTGAAAGAATTGGATAAAAGAAGACTAAAAATGCTGAACACAATTAACTAGGAGTTGGACAAGTTGTTTGATGCTGCACAACTAGAGGAAGAATTATTGCAGCAGCAGGACCAACATCAACACCAACACCACCACTACAAATGCACAGTATATGATTCTATCAAATTTCAAAGATTCATTGAAGGAAAGTCGCTTATTCTCAGAATGTTATAAAAAAGGTTGATTCCCCTTCACAAAGACACACCATCATTCAAATATGGTGCTAGTTGGCAGCAATGGTCAAAGAGGCAAGATCAGATATGGCATAGAAAAGGCTGCTAGCTCTTCGAAAAAATCTACTGAATCTGATATGATTAGAAGCCATGATGGTTTGTGGTTGAAGATATTCCAACTGTCGCCCCCATACAAAGAAAACACAAGAAATGTTGTGATATTCCCCATACCAATTCCTTGTTTAATCTCTCCACCCAGGGTTTACAGACACCCCCCCCTCCCCCCACAGAGCACTGTGCTCCAGACAGTGAGCAAGTGTGAAGTGACTGGAGAAAATAGCCTCTGACAAAATGATTTGGAGAGAGGTTAATGTAACAACTTGCTGAATGCCGGGTGAACAAACTCATTGAACCTCAGTAACAGCCATCTGATAGAGAGCAAGTCCAATGTAGGTCCAAATCATGTGCTAGATGGATTAATCCACTGTGGACTTTTGAAAATCTAATCAGGTTAACACCCAACCTAGAAACGCTGATATTACATAGGACAACGGATGATGCGATTCGCTTTTACACAGAAATAATGGAAATGAGTGGGGGAGGAATA
>JAGTTF010003779.1:0-10278 GCA_019095985.1 Streblospio benedicti | reverse complement strand
TGATATTTCTAAAAAAAATGAACATCACAATTTTTCAATATTTCACAGGTTTGAAGTTGCCACCATTACAGGGTGGCACAAAAATATAACTGCAAATCCGTATCCATGTCTTTTTAACCTACATGCATTAATTGTATTCCTTTACAATCCTGCTATAAAATCAAGTTAATTATAATGAAAAATCTGTTTATCACTTGCATATACTATTTCAAAATAGATACTGGCATTTTACTGTAGAATAGTCAGGTAAGTTGAAGGATTATATCACTTTGCTAATCCCCTATGAAGAAATTATAATCCCTGCAGCACAATATTACTCAGTATCATTACTACAAACCGTACGCTGCTTTTCCTTTATTGTGTAAAATAGTCTGATTTGATTTCATACACCCACCTCCCATTATGTTTATTATGGCTTTCTGCAATCTATCTAAAAAATGTATCTTTTATTGATACCACCAATTGATGCTTTTTAAAGTTACTTTTTACTTCATAACAGTGACGTTTTTGTATTTCAATGTCACCTAAGCTTTGCCCATATATAAATAGTTCTTTGCACTAACTTGTATCATATATTATATTGTATTACATATTACATCTCCGATATAAAAACAAGGCACGAGCCAACCGTCAACTTTGGAACACATACCAATAACACAGCAAGACCCAGCCAAAGAGGCAAAGACATCAGAACAAACATATACTCAAGAAATCAGTAACCAAAATGCAACTGTTATCACTACAGAAGAGCTTACTACTGCAAGACCGGACGACATCATAATTAAAGAGCTGCTGACAACACCAGCACCCTTGGAAGGAAGCTTGTTTCGGGAGAGAAAGGTAAGAACTTCATATTGAATGTTGTGTATGGCATGAAGAATGACTTGATAGCAGTTCATAAATGTGTATACAGTATACAGGGGGCAGGGGACACACCTACTTTTTCACCCTAGAAATTGATTATCATGAGGTTTTTGGCACCTCCATGACATTTAAAAACAATTCATTGTCCATAAGCCCGGAAATTCAATATCCAATATCCAATTAACTTAATGGATATCCTCCACGAGTCTTTGTGAGTCCAAAGCCCATGAAACCCAGCGGTTGCTTCCCCACCCACTTTGCCAGAAAGCCTGGATCTGCTACTGTAGCTGCATTACTGGTATTTTAGTTGTTGATGTTTCATCCCTCATGGACAGGCAACAAGGGAAAGTTTCCAGCTGGAGGAGACCCTGGCGGAGCTGGATGATGAGATCAACTCTGACCTGGGCTATCAGCTGTGGGAGTTCGTCATAGACTGTCAGTACGACGGAGTACAGTGCAATGTTACAGAGTGAGTACTCAGCAAAATGTTCACAAAAGGGCAGCAACATCTGAGTGAGAGTTTGCTGATACATTACTGTGAAGTTTCTATGTCCGCCAATTGTAAATAATCCCTATTTCAAGCGTGCAACAATACATTTGTTCACTATAAAACCTTTTCAACTAGAAATTATGTGACCAAATAAGCTCATATTACACATTCGTATATTTCAATTGCTCAACTAAGCGAAACTTGTTTGTTCTAGCCATTGTAAATATTTTCTGCACAAAATAATCATGAAAACAGGCAACATCTGAGTGAGAGTTTGCTGATACATTACTGTGAAGTTGAATAATTTACATTCTTCCATGTTTGCTGAAAATACTCGATTCTGATTGGCTGAGTGAAAAGTTGATCTACACTAGAAAGTTCAAAACCGGAAACTGATACACACTCTGAGTATCAGATGTCAACAGATTGGCATGTCTCGACATCTGATTCTCAGAGTGCTGATACATAAAACATAAGAGAAAATGTCTCAAATTGTATGGACTTAAACAGAACTATATATTCGATGAGAGATTTTCTGATCTCGCTCCAAATTGTATAATGTCTTATTACTCTATAGATTCTCTTAACATCATATTTTAAAGAATTATCACATCCGATTGTTTCTTTTTGTTCATAGTAGCATATTTTCTCACCACAATAAAGTATTTTCTGCAACCATGGAAGAATGTATTTGAAATATTCACTTTCACAGTAATGTATCAGCAAACTCTCACTCAGATGTTGCCCGTTTTCATGATCATTTTGCACAGAAAATATTTACAATGGCTAGAACAAACAAGTGTGTTGTTTAGTTGAGCAATTGAAATATACGCATTTGTAATATGAACTTGTTTGGTAGCATACTTTCTAGTTGAAAAGGTTTTATAGTTAAAAATGTATTTTGGCACCCCTAAAATAGGATTTTTTTTTGCAGCGGACGTAGAAAATCATGAGAAGTCCAATCCCAACCCATGATAGATTTTCACGGGCTTTCTCATGCCGCAGACTATATGGATATGGATCGCGTGTTGCTTACAAAATATAAGTTCTGCACGCGTATGAATATGTTTAGCCGTCCCCTGTATCTATCTCTGGCATCATGTATATTTTATGAATAACTGTATATATTTTTTACCAAATTTGCTAGTGAATTCAATTCAACATTAAACCTCCCAAAAATTTCCGTCCTAAGGTAGGATTCGAACCAACAACCTCTGGGTTGAGATGATAACTGACCAAGTATGTAGGCTGGGGGTTACAGAAACCACGGTTCGTCGGTGTAACTGTTTAACAGCCCGCTTTGTAGGGGTGTTCCAAAATAATTTTTTTTTAGCACCTTACTGCACTTCACAAAAGTTGACCCCATGGTCACAGATCATGCTGATTTTTTTTCAGAATTTTTGCACTCATTTAAACCTGCCACCGGCCATTTGTATTTTGGCCCCGGGGGTAGTCTTGGGGTCTTATATGAAAATCTCAAAATTGACTGACAGCTTTCATTTTTTTTTAAATGATAGTTTATCATACACAGACAAAAATATAAAAAACAACTAATACATTTTAAAGAATATTTTATTGTCAAAAATTACTTTGAAAATCGTGATTTACCACTGTATATGCAGGACTCCGCCTTTCAGGAGATTTCCGTCAAAGTGTAATATACTGACCGGCCCTCATTAAGCATCATATGACTGTTATTTTCAGGCAATCAAATTTAAACTTAAACTAATAAAATATCATGAACAATTTTTGCAATACTGAAAATTAGATTTACGCATTCACCAGACAATGCCTTATAAGAATACTCCACGGTCTCACGCCTCACAGGTGTTACAGAGGTGTTCTAACTGTTCTTACTGTACTATATACAAGATACAATGATAAAAGTTAAAATGATGGTAAATAATACAGGTTCATGTTGTGTCTATTTTTTATAAATGTCTGAAAAATATTCTGAACTTTTTTTTTACATTTTGCCCCTGAAAACCAATTGTTCAAGCTGCCACGCAGCATGGCCTGGTCTGAATAGCACTCAAGACGTTTTGATTCTTTGTCAATGGCAAGTTAACAGGAATGATTGGAGACGTGCACGTGGAGAAGAAGTTCTGACTTGGGCAAGGGACATGATGCTAAACGGAACATTTCGTAGAGGAGACTACCGAGAGTTCCTAGAACTCACAGTTGCATACTTAGGAGTTGTTCTCCGCCCACGATCAAATGGTAGGCCTCCTGCAATTGGATTTCGCATGAGAAAACCAGGGTCTGCTAACAAAACACGCTTTATGGGTATAGGTCTGCATGAATTCAAAATTGCTATGCTGCAGGGACAATTTGCCCAAACTACAGCTGGAAGGCAACAATCAAAGGCATTGTGCGAGTACTTGGCATTGATACATGCCCCATACTACCTTCAAGCTCGTCTAGCAATAGATGCTCCACGTCTAGATAAAACTCTGTGGGTCGACCTTCATGCTTATAGTCTAAAAATGGTTGATGCGGCGGTTTTAAGTGTATCAAGACACACGTGGTATCTGACTGAAGAGCTTGTAGTCTTTGGCCTTTTTGATGACAAGATCTCAGACAATGAAAGACAAGCCATGGCAAGACAGCTGATTCAATCAACTCCTCCAGCAAACTATGAATGGCTACCTGGCAAACCAATATTGCCAACTAACCTGCCAGAAGTTTTCAGCCTTTCTACCAGGATTGGTCGTCGGTCTTGGCTCTTGTTCCATCTGCTAAATTGTCACGGTGCATGGTTGCAATTTCGAGTTCAAGAATGGGAGCAGCAACCTGAGTACCAAAGAATGAAAGCATTCTTAGCAGATTTGAGTGTGGTCAATGATGCTGCAGAAAGATGCATCAAAGATGTTACGGAATACGCAGAAATGGCCTGTGACTCAGCACGAAGAGAAGACATTCTTCACGTTGTAAACGACCACAGATGGGTGATTCAGGAGTTGAGGAAGGAAGCTGTGATGCAGCTACCTTGATTCCTTGCCATTTCAAAATGTAAAAAAAAAGTTCAGAATATTTTTCAGACATTTATAAAAAATAGACACAACATGAACCTGTATTATTTACCATCATTTTAACTTTTATCATTGTATCTTGTATATAGTACAGTAAGAACAGTTAGAACACCTCTGTAACACCTGTGAGGCGTGAGACCGTGAGTATTCTTATAAGGCATTGTCTGGTGAATGCGTAAATCTAATTTTTCAGTATTGCAAAAAATTGTTCATGATATTTTATTAGTTTAAGTTTAAATTTGATTGCCTGAAAATAACAGTCATATGATGTAATGAGGACGGTCAGTGTATTACACTTTGACGGAAATCTCCTGAAAGGCCGAGTCCTGCATATACAGTGGTAAATCACGATTTTCAAAGTAATTTTTGACAATAAAATATTCTTTAAAATGTATTAGTTGTTTTTTATATTTTTGTCTGTGTATGATAAACTATCATTTAAAAAAAGAAATGAAAGCTGTCAGTCAATTTTGAGATTTTTCATATAAGACCCCCAAGACTACCCCGGGGCCAAATACAAATGGCCGGTGGCAGGTTTTAAATGAGTGCAATGCCTCCCCTGCCTCATATGTAGCTACGGCCCTGGCCTCTCAAGTTCAACTAGCCGAGGGTGTGTTTGCTCAACAACCAAAATAGCCCCATACACATGACTCCGGGGTAATGGGCCCAACTCCCTATCTACTCAGCGGCATACTGAGCTGAGCAGTAAACCCATAACTGTAAATAATGGCCTGTACATCCGTTCAATTCCTACAAATCCTTAACAATTCTGCTGTTTGATTTGCCACGTACGTTTGTATCTTTAATATGCAGAGTTTGTAACAGTTTCACGTTGACTTTGGCAGACGTATAAACCAGCAATGTTGTTATGTTTAAACGTTTGGAATATTAAACATCAGAAGTAGAGAGTCACTAGTTATTATTGAAACATGGAAATACTATTAGTATGTTTTCTAGCAGTTTCTATTATTCTATAGAAACGTGAACACCAGAGCACGCATGCACTCACCACCCAGCAAATGTGGCACGTCTCTCTGTAACATGATGTTGATAGATCCGATGATTCGGTCGTCACCAGCTTCTGCCCTTATCACTGTCAAAATAGACTTCTTGGAATCACACCGATTGTCCTGATATAGCTGCCATTGTATGCCGCCTGCTGACCCACTTCTCATGCGGTCACCATGGCACTGTGTACGCGCTGTGATCACTTGAGATGCGACACAATTCAGGTTCGGGTTCGAAGCACTAAAATGGCCTTCCAGTATGATGATGATTGTGCGCGGTACAGAACGTAATGCCAGAGAGGGTTGTCATACGTTTATGTACATGTACGGCAAACGTACGTCGCACCTAACCCCAACAGTATGTACTCGGACCACCATATCTACCCACACTAAACATCAAAAAGAAAAACAGAAAAACAACAACAACAACATGAAAATAATTATTTAATGAAATCAAACAAGCACTGTGATGTTTTAATTTTAGAATATATATTGATATGCTTGTGTGGAGAGAATGGATAGGAACTCAGACTCGTTTCAAAAGTCTGCAGGTTCGATTCCGGGTCGTGTCTGGTGGTGGGTGCTGAGGAAACTAGTCCTTCAACAGTTTAACACAGTTTCCGTGACCCCTACATGCTAAATAGGTACAAGTCAGTCGAGTGAACGTTAATGTAAATGATTAAGCAAGTTGCACAACAAGGCAAATAGAGTGATCGGGATCCCAATGACCTGGTGTAAATGCTGTAAAGAGGAAAGTACATATGCAAATATCAAATGTGAATGTAAAGGTATCACTCGATTATACTTCGTCGGTTTTCACGGATTGATCACTCACATTGCCTTAAAGTCCTTGTTCATACCAACTGCGTATATAGTCGTGAGATATGACGATGTCGATGATATTACTAAAACAAAAGGTTTGGTGAAATATCACACTTTTAATGCCGTCTACCGTCCAAGAAAAAGTCCAAAGATTGGAACCGGTCCTGTTGCTGTGTGCTTTTCCCGTTGTCCCCTCACTCACATGACTACACGCTAAACAGGCGTAAATGTGTTGATTGCATAAATGTACGGATGTGTTGATTGTTGACAGTCTGTATGACACTATCAGTAACTGGATTATCAGCGATACAGAGGAACGCACCAGCTAGGACTCAAGTGAACATCTATTGTCACAGCATGTGCACACTCAGTGAGCTTGTCAGTGGATGTGGGTTTTAAACAGGCAAAAATGATCTTACAACCAATCACCGTGCGCCATATGATGAGATTCGGACACACAACTTAGTTTGTTTCAAACGATCCAGGATTCGGCAAGCTAGCTGAGGTTTGCTAGTGATATTGGCGCTTGACACAGTCTTCAATCTTACCGATATTGCGCCATCATTTAGTTAAGGGATTTCATTAAAAACCCTATGAATTGAAGTATTATATTTGGTCGGCCGAGCAACACCCCTATGATATGACATATATTGTAACACTGCCGTGATGTGACACACAAGCGCTAACTTGGCGTGGCCTGGATTTTATCACGATCACCACGAGTGACGGCAAACACCAAACACCGCCGCCGCCGCCGCCGCCGCCGCCACAGTAGCCTGGCATATCTCGCCTTGTGCCCCACGAGTCCGCATCACGGATACACGCACGAGAGGTAGGTGGCGGCGGTAACTGACGTGCGACGTACGTTTGACGTACGCAAATGTATAACTAGCCCTCTTTGTTTTGTATTCATTAGTTTTGTATACATCCGAGAGACATGCGCGCTGCTGGGTATCAGATGTCCTGATTGCTTGACATCTGACACTCAGAGTATAGACATGTGACTGCTTAACGTTGAAAGTAGTCTAAGAGTTGTTTCCTCTATTATTACAAAAACTGCTCATGTAAACCTTCTATCAAGTGCAAAGAAGAGCAAGTACAATTGTGACAGCCTCTAGCTCTAATAGATATAATAGACTTTAGAATAGGCCTTCATGTCAGATCATTTAAAGACCTTGTGATAGGCTACGTTGAAAGTGGTGTGGAGGCGTTTGTGAACGGAGATCATAGTTCGGGCACAACACTCGCTATTAACGTTGCATTTTTTGTATTACAGTATAGATGTATGTTAGATTAGATTGGAGTATGCATGTAAACTACGTAAGGCTTTAAACTACGTA
This sequence comes from Streblospio benedicti, assembly GCA_019095985.1. NCBI lineage: Eukaryota > Metazoa > Annelida > Polychaeta > Spionida > Spionidae > Streblospio > Streblospio benedicti. The sequence goes on along the minus strand of JAGTTF010003779.1, from coordinate 2,723 downwards.
AAACGTATCAACGACGTAAAACGTATAAACTACGTAAAGCGTGTGAACTTGTGTTTGCAGTAACCATGTCGCCCGCCCTGCTGCTACTGTCCGCCTGCTGCCTGCTGGCTGCCGCCGACCCCCTCCCCGGGGCCGACCCCCACTGCGGCCCGCTCCTGACCGGCGCGCTGGACGAGCTGGCGGCGCTGACGGCCGAGACGCGAGGCCTCGCAGCCACGGCCGCCGAGCACGCCGAGAGGGCCAAGCTGCTGGCCGCCAACGAGACGCCAGGTGGGCGGGATACGTCCTACGTACGGGAGGGGTTGGGGGGGGTGGATGCTCAGCAGGAAGACCCCCGATTTTCAGATGACAACGTGCCTAAGACGCCCTATATTGTCATCTCGAAATCAGGCATCTCTCATCTAGCCTCAATCGCTTTTTACTCCATCAGGAGGACCTGTGCTCCATTGATATCTGAATTGGCCCTTCCCTTGTGCCCACATACGGTCTAAGGGACCATTCAGTATTTATGACAAGTCGGGGAGGCGCTTTTTCTAAAACTGCTTTGAAATAAATCAATAGCCCCCTAAGAACTCAGAATCATTGTCAGTGTCTTATTTGATCGATATCCATAGTATAAAAACAGCAAATTTTAGTACCAAATCTCTAAAAAAAAACAAAAAAAACAAACACAAAAAAACAGTGGTAAATTTTCTGTGAAAATTTTGATAGCCCCCGTCCCCTCAAAAGCGTGTGAAAGAATTATAGCCCCCCCCCCCCCCCCCAACATTGCGACAAAAGTTCAAGGCCCGCCTTAAAAATTCTCCTGCCCCGCCCTGTCATCAATACTGGGTGGGCCTAATCGACGTCCTAGTTCCACGTTCCATGTTACACGTTCGTTCCACGTCCTACGTTCCACGTTCTCCTTCCCAGACATCTCGTTCATGGTGTCCGTCAACGAGACCGCGGCCTACGAACAGTTCGGCCGCGTCGACTTCTATGACGTCATCACAAACACGGGCGGCGGCTGGAACGAGGAGAACAAGGTGCGCGTGTGTGTGTGCGTGCGTGCATGCGTGCATGCGTGCGTGCGTGGGTGCGTGCGTGTGCGTGGGTGCGTGGGTGGAGGCAGGGTATTTTCCTATCCTCGCTGATAACCATTCGTTTCATATTGTTTGCGTCCCGGCATGTAATATCGACTGTATCTCTGGGAATGTGTGTGTGTGTGGTGGGGGGGGGGGGGATGCTTCACCTAGTCATTCAAAATGCCTTACATGAATAGTTTTCCAATGATCAAACCTATATAGCTGAAGAGCGATGTAAAAGTTGCCAAGTGATGTAGTCCTGCTGCTGACAGAAAGCGTGATGTGTGTGGCAGGCTGTTGTACTTTACTAATAATGTGAATGTTAACACCCAATCATCTCTTCATCATGATATCTCCGCTGTTTTTTCGTAAGTCATAACCTCTAAGCGTCCACACATTAACCTCGTACTTATGTTATACACAGACGTCAAGCAAATCGACCTCTGAAATGTTTCGCCTGAGAGTGGATTAACATAATTCATGCGATCTGTTTAAACACTACAATCTGATTGGTTGAACCCGCCACATCCATCTGATAGTTAGCTGTGATTGGTCACTTGATCTCATTTATATTCATGACAGTGATGATTATAGATTAACAGCCTGTGATTGGTCAGAATTTTTAATGAGAATAGCTACATGTCATAGGTTTCTTCAGGACATCTCATACTCAGAGAGCCGTACTGGGACTCCGGGGACCCCGTGTCACTCTAACATTACGTCCCCTCAGGCGTTCGTGTGCCCGGTGTCGGGCGTGTACTACCTGCACCTGGCGGTGTTCGGCGCCGAGCCCCACGATTTGTACGTGCGGATCGTCAAGGAGGGTGAGGCCCTGGCCGGCTGGAGGAAGGACGCGGGCAACAACGACAGCGTGAGTGGCCAGACCCGGGGGGGAAGGCGGGGGGAGGGGGTTCTAACCTAGAGAGTGTAATAAGAATTATAATAGAAATTTGTAGAGCGCATTATTCAAGACAAATGTTCTAATGTGCTTAAACATAATACTTAGTAAAACAATTTGATTAAAGATACAGACATTATAAAAATTATGATTAATGTATTTAAATGTAAGCATTAAGAACTACACAGTAAAAAGTTGAATGTATCAGTCACAAGAACATACATGTACGGAGGGCTCCACCGCACATGAGATATAAGGGCTGAAGTGTGCTAAAAAATTGCAGAACGTAATGCCTAAAGTGCTGATTTTCCCATCTGAAGAGCTAAATTAGACCTACCAAGTGCTGATTTTAGCTGCTTGGCTCACGATGTGCTGATTTTAGGGGTGAAAGTGTGACCCATTCCGGTAGCGCTTCTACGTTAGCAAAATGTAATAACACCCCCCCCCCACGGGTCCCAACCGGACATTGCATGGTCTTCGTGGGTTTCCGTACATTCTATAGAACGCTTCAAGTGTTCCATGAGCATATGATATGCAGTATGCACTATGCCTATTGGGTGCATTTGCATCGACAGTGACGACGTGCACGGGCTGTACTGTAAGCTACTTAATGCGGGAGCCATAAGACGGGGTTTAGTTAAAAGGACATGTTGTTCGTATGTTGTAATAGAATGTATATGATTTAAGGTTGATATTTCAAAGAAATCCCATAAAAATAAATAAAAATACATAGCCCGCATTCCACGCATGGGCGGGTCGTT
>JAGTTF010003772.1:0-16445 GCA_019095985.1 Streblospio benedicti | reverse complement strand
GGGGGTGGGGGGGCACATAGAACCGGTCTTTAATACTCTGGCAACAGGTTTAGCCTGGGACTCAATAACCTGGCTGAATTTAGGCCGCATGGAAGGGGTGGCGTCCACCGGCCTCACTCAGTGGTCTGCCCCTCCTCTGTCATAAGACTACGCACCAACATTCCACACAGAGAGAGACCAAGATTACATTTGATCATTGTCTTTCTTACCAAATTTTTATTTAGATATGAAAAGCAAGTATTGCACATTACTGATGGAGATCGTGAAGATGTGAAGATGTGCTGCTCAGATAGAAAATTACCCATGTGCAAGACACTTTCAGTATAGCGGCTGTCAAGTAAAAAAGAAATAAAACTATTATATTCAGTGTACCCATTGGCAGGATTTCATCAATTTCACAGGTAATGCAAGCGTCATATTAAGCTGAATACCATGGGCCCCACCATCATGGGAGGGGTGTGTGGTATGTATATTCCCATGATTTACAAACACTATACTAACAGGGTAACTAACAAACTAACAGGCACAAAGACCTGGGGGCCATGGCATCCGTTTTAGACTTCATTTATGCTCTACAATGTACTTTATCACTTTACATTATTGAAATAAGCTGACACAATACTGTGCCACTACAATTTGCATATTTTCATCAAAATTCCATATCTTCATTCTGCAGTAATTTAATCAAAAAAGTTGTTGTTGATTGTCTGGATTAAGATTTGATTTGATTGGCCTGTTAAGTTAGCATTACGACAAAGACTGTCAGATTTGGTTTTGTGTTTGTAAAGGGTCTGTATGTCATGTTCTAATATGCTGCTCGTATTGTTGATCAATACTATATTACAGTTACAAAACAAATTAAATTAAATCAAATAGAAAAATGATCAAAAAAATCAATTGTTATTTTTCTATGAATTTGGTGTATATCAATTCCTATTTTTGTGACACATTCTATGAGTATACTGACCTTTTTGTTAATTTCATGTTTGCATCAGATATTGTGAACAAGTACCCATTGTTGTAATAGCTGGTCTTGAAACCTCTATGTTTTTTAACACTTAGTGTGGGGTGGTGCATGATTGGGTGTAGATTTTGCAGTTATGGTGATGATTGATTCACTAAAATGTGGACAATCCCGCCATTGGTGCTATTGTTCTCCCAACAACGTTTTAAAATACCAACTCTGGTTACATATGCTCAACCAAGAAAAAAACAGTTGAAGCAACGTGCCTGTCATATGAATAAAATGTCCATGATATGGATTAAACTCATGTTAGGATGGGATAATAATTTATAGAGCACGTGGAGGCTTATGAGTGATTTTAACACTGTTATTAGCAAGTAGTGATTTCATTTGACATATCCACTGTGTTTTTTTATTTGTTTTGAATGTTTTTTTGTTTTTGTTGCATAAGGCTTCTCTGAAATAAACAAAAACAAAAAAAGTTTTTCTGATCCACTACAACAATATGGCTTTAACAAGTAATCCCGGATAAATCCTTCCACTGGGCAACTGATCCATTGAGACACGAGTTTGTTGTTTATCCACTACCAGATACTGCAAGGTGTCTATTATGACGGCTGATTTGTGACAACATATTCCTGCTTATATACAGGTAAAGCTTTGAAATATTTTTCTTAATTAGTGTATTTTTCTTGATGATAGTTTTCAGAGCATATTGCATACAGAGATGACTTTGTAAATTCTTCTCGTGTTTAGTTTTGATAATTTACCTGCCAAGTAATAAAAAAATGATTACATCATAAAATGGGCTTCACATCAAGTGGTCTCAATTTAAAGGCCGTCTCTTTATGGAGGTTCTTGTTGGTGTATTTATGAAGGGCAGTGACTGTGACAAGTGCTCTTATCATAGAGGTGTTCTCATCATAGAGGTGTCCTCAATAGGAGTTTTAAAAGCACCAAAAGATGCATGTACAATCGTAAAAACTCTTTAACAATTTAGAAGGGTTCATACAATAACTGTAAACCTCATCGTCATATGTCACGGCTACATACACAGTATACAGCCATGATTCATCCCCCCTGATATTGATTTTTGCAATTTTTGCAAAGTGTAGGTTTTACTTCCACAGTAATCCTCTGTCCAACCCACAGCTAGTTACGATGCATGGACTTGTACAGACGGTGTAAAAATGAAAGTATAAAGCCAAGGGACCGACGATGGGTAACGTTCAAAACCCATGGCAGACTATGATTCGTGCATGCTAAAAGAGACCAATTGGTGATGGTGGTGGTGGTGGTCATTGATAGAGGTGATGGTAGAACAAAATATACCCTCGCAAACGTTTTTCAAATAGCTCATTATCTTTAATTGATAAAGGTGGTCAACTTTACATGGAATGTGTTGAGTCAGTCGACCTTGACTTTATGAAGGTTTGGGACTGCAAGAGAAATAGTCTGATTAGAGAGTTGGACTTAATTGAGGTTCTACTTTACGAAATGTACTAATCTTGAACATGAATTATATTCATTGTAATCCTAAACCACTGTCTTCCCCCAGTCGATGTCTGCTAATGAATTAATGCATTTAAAAGAGTAAATAAAAATAAATCTGATTGACATACATAGATAAATCAATAATTTTTAATGCACAAATGAAAACTACATTATCAACGCAAATTTCAGAGGAAAGATATCGTGAGTTTACAGATATGTAAAGAAGGCCTATTCCGTTGGGAATAGGTTACCAGCCCTACGTGCTATCCGACTAGCGTCTACAAGGAAACTGAGGCCCTAATGGCCTGGTCTCAGTACTATAGTGTACTGAGTCCCTAATCCTACAGTGGGCTTAAGAAGGAACAACAACAAGGTGTGTGTAACAAGGGGATAATAAACCTAGTCCAGTGCAACTTACTTATGGCTACTTTATACTCAGCGAGGTTGCTGCAACCTCGCGCACTGGAGCCCTAACAAAAGCTAGTTTCGTTACACACTCCCCCAGTTCACACGGAGTTAGGACTATACCGCTTTTAAGAGTATAGCCTACCTGCGTGGGAACTACACATTAAACGAAACAGTGAAAGTATCCAAAGTGTTCACGGCGCGGGGCGGCACTCGGGGCGCGGCCACACTCTCTCTCCACTCGCACTCCATTGTTCGGGGAATCCACGACTGCTTCGCGGTCAATTCCGCAAGCTGACGCGACGTGTCGCGATACTGGTCGCAACTTGGGCCGTCTTTCACACTTGCCGCGCCCGAGCACCTGAAAATATACAAAACAAAAACTCTCCCCCAACGTCCACCTGGTGTTTAAGTGAAACGCAGCAGGACTGTGGACACCGTTAAAAATAGGAGGGGGTAAAGGGACCCGCGACTTATTACACGAAACGGGAAGGGAAATTTAGAAGAGGGCCGTACACGAAAAAGGGCCGTACTACTTGGAGGGGCCGCCGGCTACGATGTCGGATGGTGTACCGTGTAGAGTACAATTAGCCGACGGCAAACAAACACAAAAGCCACTGTAGGTCGGATTGCCCCTGGACTCAAAAGCCCAACCGCACAAGCGGGGGTGGTAACTGGCCCACCGCCTGCGAGGACAACCCTTACTCCCTTGGTGTCCCAGCCACCAAGATTTCGCCGCGCCGCGTCCGGCGTTGCTGGGCACTCACTCGGCTAACACTCAACAGTGCCGCCTAACTCGACTCAGGACACGACACCCTCGACCCGTCGGTCGGCTTGCCATGCCCTTCCCAACTCGGCGCAGCCTACTTCTTGGCCAGCGGGATGCCAGACTTGGGCCCGCTGTTCTTGGAAGCGCGAGCCTTGGCCCTCTCTGCAGATGCTGAGGGGACGGGATTCCGCTTCCCTTTGCCGAGTGTTCCTGATGCAGTAGCCCGGTCGCCGCCTCCTGACGAACTTGTAGGAGTGACAGTTGGACCACCGGGGTCGGACGTTGCATCCATACTCTCCACGGAGTTGGATGAACGACTCGACGAGGAGAGGCTGGGAGTGCGCGAGGACGTACGATCGGGCCTTGACCCTCCCGTTGCCCCCGACGTTCCCACCTGGTCCCCGCCCTTCTCGGATCTCTTGGTCATCTTGACGGAGTCCGAGGCTGCCTCGATGTGCTGGAAACGGCCGTAACAGTCGTCCAGCTCCTGTTCCAATGCAGCGGCTTGCAGTGTCACCTGCGGGCTATCTGCTCCCGAGTCGCGAGCTCCCTGAGAGTCGCGATGCTGCAGCGTCATGTCGCGGAGGTTCCCAATCAGCTCCTGGAATGTGGCTGACATCTCACGGATGTTGTCCGCATTCTTCGCGCCTTGCCGATGCATCCTGTCCATGTCGGCTGTTCGTTGTTGCGCGAACTCTTTGTAAAGTTTGGCCTCTTGCTGTGCAAGGGCCAGCTCCTGCCGCAGTGAAGCGTCCCCGCCCGCGGTCGTGTCGAGCTTGTCGACCACGATGCACGCTCCGGCGCCGCGCGGAGTTCATCGGCCAGAGAGAGTTCTGCCGATGTGGTGCTTGGGAGATGAGGAGCCAGATTCTGACGCATGTAGTCCTCGAGCCCAGCCACCAACTGCCGTACACAGGTGTATACAGCTGAGTGGACATCGAACTCGGGGGTGGTCTTCTTGTGCTCAGTGAGCATGTCACGCGCGTGCGCGATCTCGCCCCGCTGAGCGTTCATGAGGTCCTGCAGCGTCCTCCAGTCAGCTGCCCGAAAGTCGGCGGTCGCGCCAGAGGCCCGAACCAGCTCCCCCTCGGACAACCACTGCAGCTCCGCCCGACTGGATGTGTGACGAACACGCAGACTCCCTTGTGGAATTGCGTAGGTCGCCGTTGCTCGCAATGACGCCAGCTCGGTCGCCATTGGCTTGTAGTGCATTACGCTCTCGTCGCGCGTCATCCCTCTCGGCACGCAGGCGATCCACTTCCTCCTTGTAGTCATCGCCTCGTTTGGTTTGGGTAAGGAGCTGCTGATCCAGACCAACGCGATCTCTCGCCCACTTGGTCTCTTTGGTGCGAAACTCCTTTTCCATTGATATACACTAAAGCGATTTGAGTCTAGTTGTTCTTTCGAAGCTGTCCTATACATAACATTGCATAGTACATGCAGATTATTTCTGTAAACAAAAAGCTTTTAATAAATGTAAAGTAAGTAATTTAGGAAACACTGTCCTCCTATACATATAAGATATGGTTTAAATTAAATATTTCAGGAATCTTAAGTAAAAAGCAATAAACTTTGCGAATTTCTAAAGGAGGGAAACCCCAAATGTCTGCACCACAGAAAAACATACATAGACTGAGATTTTTACCTATGAAACACAACGATACCGCATTGATAAACAATTTCCATTCCCTGTAGTCTTTACAGCTCTTAGTATAGAACCATCTTCTTCTGGACCATCAGCCGGAAATCAGTGCCGAGACATACGTTTCATCTGTGTAATTAGCACTCACAATTCCATCAAAAAAATGCACTCAGTGACAAAAGTATGATTTTTGGCATGCAGCTTCATTTTGATCCATAGGATCAACTTTATGGCTAAGTTCCAAAATATTTGACCTCATTCAGACTTTGGCACCAAAAAAAAAAGAAATGCCCCAAAACAGGGGGAGGCAGTGGGGAGGCAGTTGCCTCCCCTCCCTCATATATGTGTAGCTACGGCCCTGGACAGTGACTGTTGTACCCCACTTGTCAACTTGCTGACTTGATTTGTTCCTTTTGTAGCCACTATGTTGCCTGGTCGCTGAACATCCATATTCCATATTCTTGTAGGTGTAATGGCAGCATGGCTTTCTATCAAATCCTTATAAATGTTGAAAAAACGATCAACCATTGGTTTATTGAACCCTACAGCTCTTGATAGATTTGTGGCCTGTGTACCTCGTAAAAAAGGCTTGCAACCAATCTCTTCCAGCTAATCGAATCTATTATTGAATGTATGACAAATTCCAGTCTTCTACGCAAGATCGAAGGCCAGCCGTCTAACATCAAATGGAGTTAGACCAAACATGGCCTTTCCATTACTTGAATATGGTGGTGTAGCTCATCCTCAAGGGATGGGGACAGAACTTGTTCAAAACGGCGAGTTTAACATTTCCTGGCTTCGAATACTTTACCATCCCGATGCCTGGCGTAAAGTCCGTGAAAGCAGATATCATATGCTGCTTGCTGACTTTCTTCATGGGAACACCTTTTATGATTTCTTCAAGAGCCTTTTCAAGACTCTCTTTTGTGTAATTGCTCTATTAGTTTTTTTTTATAGTTACGAACCATAATGTCTGTCAAGATAAAAAAAAATAATATACAATTGATAATCACGTAGATTAAAAGAAAGTGAAATCTGGTTGCAATTTGCCAGAAAAAAATACATCATTGTCATATTAGCTTGCTAATTAGTTAATTGGGGGTAGATTTGTCCACGTATTTGAAAGACAAACGTAAAAGCGTATGTCGTAAATGAGCAGTAAAGAGAACTGATATTATTGATCATATAAGATAGTATCAATATAGAAACAATAATATGATTGTACGTTGCCTGGAAGGACAAAACTAGAGTTCTTAAAATGACAGCACTATGTAGTCATTTTGAATCGAGGGACTAACAAGCTCGAAGTTTAGAAAATATTCTAGACATAAGATCATAATTCTTCAATCAAATGATAAAAAAATAAGAATGCTGATACGATTATGAACACAAGTGTATAACATATTATAAGAAATAAGTATTGATAAAGGCTCCATAAAATTTATTGTCTTGAAACTAAAACTGTCAAATCGGCTTTACTAGTGGGCGTGTATTTTTCTGTCAAACCAATGAAATCGGCATTAGAGTATGGCTTAATTTTAAATTTATAGTATTTCAGTAGTTTAAAGATTAAAGGAACTTTACACTTGCTTGCAACCAATGTTTTAAGTTGAAGTTGGTAGTAGAGAGGTTGCCATCGGCTTCAGAATCCTCTTCATCGAGTTCATGGATGCTGAAGTCACTGATTTATCGAGAACAATACTCTCATCATCATTCTCTTCATCAATATGATGTCGTTCAGACTGTCCTGGTCTCTGCAAAACAACACTTCTACCTTTGTTGTTCAGTTTATTTCTTTTCATCAATTTAATTGTTTTCAAGTCAAATAGTGTCATACTTTATTTGATTCATTATGATGTAATCAGTTGAACAATATTTCTTATTATATTACTATTATTAAGTATGGGTTCCACGGTTCAAGACCCTGCCTAATTCTTTCTGCAACCTGTCAATTGTAGTTTTCTATCATTGGGATTATCAATTTCCTTGATTTTTCTTTCCGTCATATCATCAATAGTCAAGCGTTTATCTGTACAAATGATGATGCAGCAACGCGGGTGTCTCCCTTGCTATAATAATGTAGTCTGGTGTAGTTTCCTGTTGGGATTTTCTGAACAAAGTCTGTATAGTGAGGATTCCCACCCATTATGATGTATATAGAAACTTTTGAAAATAAAGTCTGAATCGTGCAGTAAACATGATTTACTTACTGGAAGGGTGTGTTTCCAACATCCATTTATTTTTGATGGGTTTACAAGACATCTGGGGTTTCTTACCTTTCGTCCGCGACACCCACACGTCTTCTGTAAGCGTTCTGTACAGCCACGCCGTAAGCCCACCAGCCAATTTCGTGAAAACGTTAAGTGAAAGACTGAATTGTCCTGATCATCCTCCCCATCACGTTATTTCACCACAGCAAGCCGATTTTCTATCAGCTCGATTGTTGACTCATGAAAGTCTGCAACATTTTGGCTAGTCGAATGAAGGTCATTATTTGCACCAATTTTGTCATCAACCCGATGAAAAAAGGTTTTTGGAGAGAAAAAGTCTTTTTAACTGAAGGTGAATTCGCCGTCGCTTCTCATCAAGCAAAACCTGAAAATAAAACAATAAATCAAAATATCAGTTTTAAAGTTAGATTTCTAATGGTTTAAACATGCCTTGTTACCGTTTTGCATTTGGCAGTCACTAAAGTGCTATTAGATAAACAATAAAAGAAACAGACATTTAGTTTTTATCTAATGCATTTATCATTATGAAGACTTTTATTTGTAAAATAATCAAGTGAAACCCTGTCTCTTTGATACAACCTGGCGTCCCGCATTTGCATATAATATACAAGCATGCGCTCTGGCGCTATTTCATAGTTCGATGCCCCGCCCTTTCTCTGGATTTGGTTATACTACCACGTGAGTCTCAAACATTCCCTACGAATGGATTATAATCGTTACAATAACATACCCATCAAGAATTCACACGCCGGATCAATTATAAAGCGATTATGAAGACATGGATGAAAGGATATTTCTCAAATGACACGCATTGTTTTTAAAATCGTTGTGGTTTGTGCAAAGTGCTAGAAACCGGCTTGTGTGGTTGTCCTTTTTAATCTGTCCATCCGCATGCATGCAAATGATGCAACAACTCTGATTTGTATCGCATGTTGTAGTAATTTCATGCACATTTCATTCAAGAGAGACTTTGGTAACAGACATACATTATTCAAATATCATGTTAAAGTTTTCTTTACTTTTCAAAGTACTTTTTTCTGCAAAAATGTCTTCATTGTTGCCCTTTTAAAATTTTTTTTTAAGATTTTCATGTCCAAATGAGCTTAGGTGTGAAAATTGTGATCTTCTGGCCACTTAGTTCATAGTCACACTGTCCACTGGCTAGCATTCTATAGGGCTCTCTGTGAGTGTACCACTTTAAGCTGTCGCTAATTAAGAATGAAACATAAAAATTGAAAACATCTGTAAATTTTTTTAACACTGGAAAAAAATTTGCATTTTCAACACAAAAAGAAAAAACTTGCCTTTACTCAGCCCCCTACACCAGCACCGCCCAGCAGCCGATGTCCTTCAGTTCCACGCTAACTTTTCACTTAGACAGCCCGTCCACTATTGGTTACGAAACATATTACACAGAGCTATTTATAATTTTCTTCTTATTTTGCTACTTTGCTACATAATAATAGCTATTATAAAAAGTTGAAAAGGATTTTATTTTACAGATAAAAAGGGTGGACCTGTTGGTAAAGGTGTCACTCCTGTGTATGCAATAACATAATTCTTGATCGCCTAATGATAACTCCCTCCTGTATGCATCACATGATTCTTGAAGTCTAATGATAACTCGTGGTAGCAGCTGCTCTATGGCATTGAAACATCGCTGACCGACCTAAGTACCAAGTAGAACCCTATTTCACTTATAAAAATTCAGCTGCAGTACAAGTTTAATTATTCTCCAAGAAGTGATTTGCAATCTGATTGATGTAATACCTGATTTGGAGGTTGCATAGCAACCCAATATCTACTAGAGTTCAACATGAGGCTTTTTCATGTGCTGATCATTCCTCATGACCAGTTGAAATATTTGTTCCGCACATCTTGGGGCAACCTGGGTGTGCTTAGCTCAAAGCTCGCTTGCAATGAACATGTACATTAGAAAAGAACACTTTCTTTAAATTGCCCACTTTTATCATGATATTAGATACACTTTATTTCAAAGCACTCAATGACAATTTCAATATAGAAAATGACAAAATTTCTACCAAAAGTGTTAGTTGAAGGATATGATGAGTTCTGATTATGATAAGAACTGTAAAATATTTGATTTTAGTACATAAATACTTGAGGACCTTTAAGATTTTAGTAAATTTTATCAAACTGTATATTACATTATATATTATTATAAAACAGTGTATTATCATTTATGCAGCATATATGTGAATGGAGTGCGTGAATATTTTGTTTTTTATTTTTTTCTTCTTTTTTTTTTTTGGAGAAGGCTTGTATCGCAATTTAGCTATTGCTTAATCCAAATTGTACATATTGTTCAATAAAATATGTTTAAAAACCAACAAGAATTGGTGAGACGGTTCATCTGCATTATCCTATCTTTTACAGACATTATAATAAAAAATGTTGCACATAATATTTTTGTAATCATTCATGGCAAAGTGGTGTTGTTTTTTATTTTTTCAGAAATAGGGTTTAAATTGTTATTGAAGTTCTATCACACGGACTGACCAATCATGATTCAAAAGTTACGGCAGAATATTCACAATCAATTTGTTTTTTTTTTTTTTAGTTTAATGGAAAAAATAAACATGGCTTACTTGGAGGAAATTCATCTTTTTTTTGTGGAAATCGGAAATCATGCCAAAAAGACCTTCCAATCTCTCTTCCGGGCATCACCAGTAGAATATATCCACGAATCTTGACAACCTAATGACTTCAGTAATTATTCCTTATACAACACATAAATCTGCTAACCCGGTACAGATTGAAGACCTAACACTTTTATATGTAAATGTGGCATACCTGATCTGCCATAAATTGATAAAAACTTCTTTTTCACATTAGCATTTTCCACCAACTTTCTCCTTAACCCAGCCGCTATTTGCTTGTACACCAAAGTGCTTTTTGTCTTTCGCCGCCTGCTTGACCTGAATAAATAAGGAATGAAGTAAACTAAAAAATTATTTACATTATTCACTGGAGGCCACAGCTGCAAAAACACAGTACTCTTATGAAAAATCAATAATTCTAAAATGAACAAAATATCTTCGAGAAAACGCTACCTAAAACTGATACAGTTCCCCTTGTTTCTTAAAATACACTCTTACATTTTGATATTACCCCTACATATTATATATACTGTTGGAAACGTTGTTTTTGCACTTTCAGATTGTGGTTTTTTTATATTGATTTTTCTTAAGTACCAGCAACTTATGGTTCTCGCGAACTTGTTCGTATCAGTCCTCCAGAAGCATCAGCTGAAGATGACTTTGAATGAATGCCTTCACATTTGGCTGTGATTTTGGCTATAGGTTGGAACTGGTTAGCGTCAAGTAATTTGATTTTGTTATGTTCCCATTCTTCTTGGTGTGTTGGAAAGACATACAGCGCATTGTTGGACATTATTTGTGCAACGTCATTTCCATACCTTTTGAATGATGTTGTCCCATTGGAATGTTTGTAGCCATTCACAATGTTCTTTAGTACAAGAATAATTCCTGAGACCTTCCAAAACATTTTTCAGTTGCAATTCGCTGTCATCCTGCAGCATTACTCTACCAAGTGTGACGACTGTATTGAATGATTGCCAAAGTGCACTGCCTCTGATGGAAGAAGGCTTGTTGCTGTTACATTTGTACACTGGGCAGTCACAAACTTGTGGGAGCTGAATATCATCTCCTAAGAAAACATGTGAATAATGATGCAATTTTTGATTAATGAAACATTTTGAAATACTTATAACTGTGGTCGTAAATAAGGTATGCCTTAATCTGAATATATTAAAACTTCTTAAACCAAAATACAAGACATGGAAATATGTACATACTTTACAGTCCACTTATTCTATACTAAATGTTCACATATCAAAACACAAATTTAACTAAAACTTATTGAGAATTTTCTAATCGATGATCATATTTTTATAACATCAAGATAACACCCTTAGAGTTCTATTACAATGAAACTTTTAAAGAGCAGAGTTCACAAAAACAGAAGAATAAACAACCAGGACAAGTTGTAAGTTATGAGTTCAAATCTGTAAAGTCTGTGTGCTCGTTGCAGAGACCGGTGAAGGAGAAAGTCTTACCTCTTTTGGATTGCTCGGAGGTCGTGGCAATTGTCTAAATTATATTTTCTGAACAGCAAACAATTGATTTTAACAAAAAATCATAATAGTAAAATGCAGGCACAACCAATTTGAAAATATAAGAGCATGTTTTAATTAGTGAAAGTAAAATCGATTAGGTACATGCATGTGTTCTAAATTATTTTTAATTCTTACCAGTTACAAGTTGTAAAAACTTCTTATCAATATACAAGACATGGAAACACATACATACTTTACAGTCCAGTTATTCTATACTAAATGTTCACATACCAAAACACAAATTTAACAACAACTTACCCTTATTACAATGATGCTTTAAAGAGCAGAGTTCACAAAAACAGAATATAAACAACCATGACCATTTGTAAGCTATGTCAGTTGATCATAGAGATTAATATATGCAATGAAGTAACAAAGTATACTATTTATTATATTAAATGACCAAAAATAAAATTACAATCAAACTTTAAAAAAGATTGTACGTTAGATGGGAGTCAACTTATTCTAAGTTACATATCAGAGAGTTCTGTGAGTCTAACGGGCCAGTTGGTGCTTGTTCTTACATGATGCGTATAAGTCAAGTCATTTAGCCACTCAAGAAGATTTGGCTTCATTCTTCTGACCAGGTAGAATCATTATTTTATTGTTGGTATCATATACATATACACTAATGTAGATTTCACCATCTTGTTTTATCCACAAGTATCGAGTTCCACCTGAGATTTCCTCTGTCTTATGTTGCTAGCCTTTTTTTTCGAGTACATAGAGCTCATTCAGATTTTCTCTTGTCACTTTTCGCCTGTCACCTTTCACACCATCAGGGAAGTTCCACTCACTACTTCTCATTATTTATTACTGTCCAAGAGAAGAACTGTGAGTCATCGATTTCCTCATTTCTGGCCGGTGGTCTGGTATTGTTAGTCATTATTGATGGACTTGAATTAAACATGTTGGCTGGTGATTTAATAAGTACGTGTATTTACATAGAAGTCTTGTGAATATATTGTCCAACAGAAGCAGATAAAATAAGACCTTCACAAAAAGGCAAATTCTTGCATACAAAAATTTCAAATCAGATACCACAACTTACTGAAATTCCAAGGTCATTCAAACAATATAATTATTATATTAAAACTGTGCATCGATAATTTATTTGCACGGTCATACAAATTTAGCTTACCTTGTGCTTGAAACTGGACTTATGCACCTTTTCGAGTCTCTTTGTAGTTGAACGATTTATCACAAACTTCACATTCTTGCCTCCTCTGTGCCAATTTTATCATATGCCCCAGTGCACCACCTTATTTTATATTCATCATGGTTTATGATCAGACGGAGACTTTGGCGCTTTTTTGCTGCCTGTAATTCTCTCGTTATCGCCACCTTCTGTACTCTCCTACACACAGCAATTTACAATATAGAATATTCACATGTCAAATAAATTGTTTGGATTTCTATTTCAATGAACAACATTAGTAATTTTGAGCATGAAGGTATATTTTCGGGGACTCTGCTATCCTCATGGCTCCTCTTGAAATGTACAGCAGTAATATAAGAATCATATGAGCCAGAGACGATGATTGTAAAATATGTATGGAATATCCAAATTTTAACAGAACTGAATAGCTATACATGCTTAAATAAACATTTAACACAGTGTATATGGATACAATTGAATTTATTAATACACACAAGATTAACATATAGACTACAAATGATTACAAATAAAATATTGGTTTAGCCCCTGTATTTTACTGTCTCGGTTAAAAACTGTAAGAATCGATTGTCCTCCATCTCAGCTGATCCCACAGGGCAAAGATTCTCCCTTGCTGTGACCCGACGCGTTTTTTTAAAGGGTTTTGTTTGTTTATTTTTTTTTGTCGCTTATAAGCTGACATGTTTTTCAATAATGTTATATTTTTGACAAAGCCGACTTCTTAAAAGACTTCTTCTTTATAATGCAAAATGACAATCAAACACATACCTGGTGTCTTGCGTTGGCATGTTTCGACCAGTCTCAGCAAAATGGCGTCTCTGTTGAGTCTCAGCACCAAGCATTATGCCGCCCGTCACAGTCATTATTCCTACGTAGTGATTGCCCAAATGCACTCCACTGCTCAGGATGAAAGGTTGAAACATTGAGGGATTTTTGTGCTGCCTGTAGGTTGGTGGCAGTCCCAGTTCATTAATCTTTTTCCATAGGCACTGGGTAAAATGGAATGAAACCTTAAAGTAAATACGATAAACTTGTCCATGTAATTTCTTTCCTGGGAACACTTTGTTCTGTGATTTTGACCTCTCAGCTAAATCTTTTCTCCCAAATGTTTGCGCACTCATTAAAAACAAAAAAATAATTCATCAATAAGTTGTAAGGTTCTGGGTCTTCCAGCTAATGAACGCCACCTAATTTTACATAGTATGCACTGATCATATTCTGCTCAGAAGGTCTTACAGGATTAAAAAAAAAATAGAAATAAATCGTATGAAATAAAGCCTGTATAGTATTTTATTTTGTCATCGTCAAAAGAAAAATCTGTGAACACTTTATCAATAGCAATTATTCCTAGTCAATTGTATTGAATCACGCCAGTAGCTGAAATTAACGAATAAATAGGGAGAAGCTTTTGTTCCGGCTCCTTCAAATTTCTGTCTTTCTCAATTATCATATCATCTTTTTCTTTTTTTTAGTCCATGTTGCACATTGATGTTGACTGTCAAATTTACTCTGGCTGTGTTGCATACATACAATGTTCGGATCAGTCTCTCAGAAGCATCAGCTGAAGATGACTTTGAATGAATGCCTTCACATTTGGCTGTGATTTTGGCTATAGGTTGGAATTGTTAGCGTCAAGTAATTTGATTTTGTTATGTTCCCATTCTTCTTGGTGTGTTGGAAAGACACACAGCGCATTGTTGACATTATTAGTGCAACGCCATTTCCATACCTTTTGAATGATGTTGTCCCATTGGAATGTTTGTAGCCATTCACAATGTTCTTTAGTACAAGAGTAATTCCTGAGTCCTTCCAAAACATTTTTCAGTTGCAATTCGCTATCATCCTGCCGCATTACTCTACCAAGTGTGACGACTGTATTGAATGATTGCCAAAGTGCACTGCCTCTGATGGAAGAAGGCTTGTTGCTGTTACATTTGTACACTGGGCAGTCACAAACTGGGGGAGCTGAATATCATCTCCTAAAGAAAAACATGTGAATAATGATGCAATTTTTAATTAATGAAACATTTTGAAATACTTATAACTGTGGCCGTAAATAAGGATATGCCTTAATCTGAATATATTAAAACTTCTTAAACCAAAATACAAGACATGGAAATACATACATACTTTTCAGTCCACTTATTCTCTACTAAATGTTCACATACCAAAAACATAAATTTAACTATAACTTATTGAGAATTTTCTAATAATGATCATATTTTTTAACATTATAATAACACCCTTAGAGTTCTATTACAATGACCTTTTAAAGAGCAGAGTTCACAAAAAACAGAAGAATAAACAACCATGACAAGTTGTAATTATGAGTTCACTGTATCTTAAAGTCTGTGCTGCTCGTTGCAGAGACCAGTGAAGGAGAAAGTCTTACCTCTCTTGGATTGCTCGGAGGTCATGGCAATTGTCTTAAATTATATTTTCTGAACAGCAAACAATTGATTTTAACAAAATCATAATAGTATAATGCAGGCACAACCAATTTGAAAATATAAGCATGTTTTAATTAGTGAAAGTAAAATCGATTAGGTACATGCATGTGTTCTAAATTATTTTTAATTCTTACCAGTTACAAGTTGTAAAAAACAAATCTTATCAAAAATACAAGACATGGAAATACATACATACTTTACAGTCCAGTTATTCTATACTAAATGTTCACATACCAAAATGCAAATTTAACAACAACTTACCCTTATTACAATGATGCTTTAAAAGAGTTCACAAAAAAAAATATAACAACCATGACCATTTGTAAGCTATGTCAGTTGATCATAGAAATTAATATATGCAATGAAGTAACAAAAGTATACTATTTATTATATTAAATGACCAAAAAAATAAATTTACAATCAAACTTTTTAAAAAAAAGATTGTACGTAGATGGGAGTCAACTTATTCTAAGTTACATATCAGAGAGTTCTGTGAGTCTAACGGCCAGTTGGTGTTTGTGCTGGTACATGATGCGTATAAGAAGTGTAAAGTCATTTAGCCACTCAAGAAAAGATTTGGCTTCATTCTTCTGACCAGGTAGAATCATTATTTTATTGTTGGTATCATATACATATACACTAATGTAGACTTCATCTTGTTTTATCCACAAGTATTGAGTTCCACCTGAGATTTCTTCGGTCTTATGTTGCTAGCCTTTTTTTCGAGTACATAGAGCTCATTCAGATTTCCTCTTGTCACTTTTAAGCCTGTCACCTTACACACACCATCAGGGAGCTTCACTCACTACTGCTCACTTTATTTATTACTGTCCAAGAAAAGAACTGTGAGTCATCGATTTCCTTTTTGGCTGGTGGTCTGGTATTGTTAGTCATTATTGATGGACTTGAATCAAACATGTTGGCTGGTGATTTAATAAGTGCGTGTATTTAGATAGAAGTCTTTTGAATATATTGTCCAACAGAAGCAGAAAAAAATTAAGACCTTCACAAAAAGGCGAATTCTTGCATACAAAAATTTCTCAAATCGTTTTACCACAACTTAACTGAAATTCCAAAGTCATTCAAACAATATAATTAATATATTAAAACTGTGCATCGATAATTTATTTACGGTCATACAAATTTAACACCTT
>JAGTTF010003713.1:0-17850 GCA_019095985.1 Streblospio benedicti | reverse complement strand
TTTCAAGCCACAATAAAATGTAATGAAAACTAAAAGAAATGAACCTGACAAACCCCAAAAATCTTGTAACTGCAGAATTAAAGAAGAATGCCCCGTTGGAGGTAAATGCCTCGAAAGTAGCATAATATATCAGGCCACAGTTACTAGACAGGATAACAACAAGGAAGAAGGATACATTGGGCTATGTGAAGGACAAATCAAGACAAGGTTTAATAACCACAAAACAAGTTTTAGGAACCCAAATTATAAGAATGCCATAAAACTAAGCACATACATTTGGTCCCTCATTGAAACTAACATACCATACTCACTAAAATGGAAATTAATTACCAAAAGCAATTCATATTCAAACTCATCCAAATCGTGCAGCCTATGCCTAAATGAGAAATTTTTCATAATATTTAAACCCAGAATGGCATCTCTAAACCATAGAAATGAACTGGCATCATCATGCAGACATAGACGTAAGCATCTATTGTGCAATACATAAAACAGATAGGACTAAAGAGCTACATTGTGTTCAATTTCCAATTTTAAAATAGATGAGACTAATGAACTATGAGTACATTGTGTTCAATTTCCATTTTTACTAAACTAATACAATTGTAACATTATTATGTAATATAATATTAGATTTCTAATCTAGAAATAGGTGATTATTATGTACAAAACAAGTTTACATCCATACCTTGATGACTTCGTTAATAAGCTAGGCTAAAATTAAGAAAATCCAAATTTTATTATATCAAACTGTATAATAGCTATATGTATTCGCAGAGTCATTGCAGTGTTTTTATTCTGATGATTGAGTTTAGTTATAAAAACTTGAACTTATGAAACAATGTTGTAAATAAAATGCTGCCATAAAACACCTTGTAATGTTATATATAAGGGTCCTGCTCAAAATAATGAAGAACTGATTAGTCGAATCTCACACAGATTAACAATAAAAGCTGTTCTGCTAATGGCACCCTCTATCCATACAGAGCATACTTCAAAGCGGTTCTCTCTCTCAGCAAGCCAATGAAAGATGAACAGGCGATGCTCGATGTACTCCAAAGAAACAAAGACCTTTAATGAGCACAGTGATGCAGTGTCAAAGGCTGGAGCCCATCTGATAAAAAAGCTCTGGTGCCCACAATCACTTTCCGCAGACAAAATTCAGTAAAATATTTGAAACCATGGGGCAACTCCATACAGAGATATGTTCACAAGGATGACGTCTACCGGAAGCGCTTGAGTTGACCATCAGGACTTCACCAAGCTGACCGAAATTCTCCGTGATGCCTCTTGAAACAGACCAATGTTACACAATATCCATAGACAAAGCAGAATTATACGTCTGCCACAAGAGGATCAGCGACTTCCCTGTAAGAAGCCCATCAGCTCACATTGCAGAAGACTCCCTTCAAATATCTAATGAGAAAAGTTCAGATGAAATTCTTCACAAGAGGAACCAATCGCAGTGATCTGACTGAACCAAACCTTGCATCATGATCTTACCTCCACCTACAACATCAGTCTTGTCTACACTCCACTCAATGAATAAAGAATTAGTCTTGCGAATGATCAACACTGCAAACTTCAATGTTCTTTATTCCACCCAGAACTTCCATTGCGTTAATTAACACTGCATAGGCGTCAAAAAGAGGGATTTCTTTCATTTGTAGGTCCACAGTGTCCCAGGCTTCGAGAAACTCTCACTGCTGTCTTGAGGGCTGTGGAAACGGCAGTCCAAGACTGCTCTAGAGCATCTTGGTCCACCTGCCATTGGTTGCAGGATCCAGTGGAGGCCCACAGACTTCATTCCCGGCTAGGGACGTGACACAACTTCAGCTTCCCACAAACTTGGTATGTGGCACCCCACCGTAGTGGCTCCAGCCTTGCCCAGATCGTGCTAAATCCCCCCAGCCTGTATCAGGTCAACCTGCAAAGTAGGGACTTGAATTCAAAATCTCGACATTGCCCTGAAGCCCTGATACACACATACACAGTCTCCTCTGCCTCCACTGTCACGAAGTCTGCACCCTTACTTCTCCACTTCATTCCACTGGTACTTGTACCTCCAGGCAGCAACTCTACTGTAGAGCTCATTCATGCGAGTGACTCCCGGTCGTGTTTCCCAAGTGTAAAATAACCGGGTAGGGTTGCTGTTATTTGGAAGAGCAAATAAGCATTCTTTATTTATAGTGGACCCACATACGCATTAAAATTCCAGCACATTGTACCATACGTGCACAATTTCATGGTCATAAAAAAAAATATGAACGGATTGTGAGGGATTTCTACAAAACCATGCAGTAATGGACTCGTTTTATTCATACCAAAACACTACAAGCAGATTGATCGAATAGGAAACAGTATTCCGAGCCTTTAAACAACAACTTTATACAACCTTTCCCTGGTCCGAATGCAAGGTCTTATCAGATGCACCATGAGAGAAAAATATACAAAAACACATTACAGGTCCTTCACTACTATAACAGATTGGTTCAAGAAAATATTACTTTTGACAAAATTTCAACACAATTGTCATGCAATGCTTTGGCCATGGGGTAACCTTTTTATTACATATTAAGTGAACTCAATTCCCAATACTTTCACAAGACTTTATTAAATTACCAGGTTATTTTGGTCATAATGGCTGAATATCAAATTCCCAGTCTACCTGTCTCACAGTTTTTGCCTGCAAAGCCGGGTACACACTGACAAGTGTAAAGACGGGGTCGTGTTGTGGCATGGTGGCCCCATTGAGGCACGGGTCACTGAAGCACCAGTGTAGGTCTACAAATAACCAAATAGAGCGCAGCAAACAATGTTCAAGATCTCAGTACTTATCATTGAATTTACAGTAATTTTGATAAAAAGTCCAAAACAGCAACTTGTGACTTAAACGTGATTGACAGGTGATCCCTAGAGCAGTAGGACTGACACTTACACTTAAAGAAGTTGGTGTCATCTATACAAAAAGCCTCATTCAGACATGGGCTGTTGGTGCATCTATCATGTCTGATGAACATTTTAATACATCATAAATATTGTAGCCTGATAAATGCATCATGAATTATTTTATTATAGTCCACAGAAAACATTGAATTATAGTGGAACCCCCCATTAATAATATTTAGGTGGTGGGCACTTTTCAGTCATTTTGGAGCATTTTTCGTAAAAATGGAAAAACCATTATTGCCACCCATAAAAAAAAATGCTGGATAGACATGAATAAGACTAAATATACATGCTAGAAACAATACCAAATGTATTGTCAGCTCATGCATTATGCGGCTGTGACGCAATTGCTGACAGCTGTATCATGGTATGGGCATAGGGAAAGGGAGTGCTATCAAAAAACGTTGTGGTCCAACATGTCATAATTGCTCTTCAGTGATACAGAAGTATCCAGGACAAATAATTCAGCAGTAATAAGTTCTTGCTAAAGTGCTATGGTGTGCACCAGGCTGAAACTATTGCAAGCATGGCTTATGGCTTCAGGCAAGCTCATAAACACCTCGCTGCACTAAGTGAGCAAACGAGAGAATAGTCTAACAGAGACTATGCTACAGTGGAAAGGATGCAAGGAGTGGACAGTGATTGAATAAACTAAACGACAAGACGTGTTATTCTCAATACCTCAATGAAGGAGAAGTCACCATTGACTCGACCTTTCAATAAATTTAACTTCAATATTTGGCAGACACAATCAAATTCAGCAAAGCATACAACGACAACAGCGGACAACACGCACCTGAAGCCAATCACCAGCCAGCAGCTATCATCACAGCACTCATCAACTCCCCACGAAGCCACCCGACCACACACGACGCAGTGATACCAGCATCTCCACAGACACGCCATTCTCCCCAGGACACCGCAGGTGACGCCACTGCAGACCACGCCGTGTATCCACCAGGGACACAACAGCTGCTGAAAACGGACATTGAGGCCAGCTGATCATCATCAATGCCGAATTCATCCCATATGGAAACCTCAAGTAAGTCACCAAATTCCAAAAACTTTGCAGCCGCTTGTATAACGATAAAGAATTCGTTATTTTCAGTCCAAAGCAGTGGTCAACACATTCCACCAGGATCCCATCTGTTCAGATGACTACGCATTACGCGACGCCATGAACCTACGCAAGGCCCCCACCATGTCAAACAGCTTCCCAGGGTCCTGCAAGATCTGCAACAAAATTGTACTCCTACTAACTAAACAGGTGCTGCATGCATTCAACGCCAAGAGCCCTTGTGCTCTGACGAAAGTGCACCTTCCTTTGGATTACGATGATCTCCCCATACATAGAGCCAACACCCACACCCAACGAGCCAGACCCGCCCACATCACTGACTTCTCCTGGTACCCTGCATCATCTGTGAAACACTTTTTTTTCTTCCCAACACAACAAGCACTTGACCAAATCAACAGGGAACCAATCTGCTGCATCGAAAGCCCTTTCTCGACTGTGAAAAACCTAGCATACAGCCCACCCATCGTCAACAAAATGGATTCCGAGCCGAGATGTTTAAGAACACATCCAGCTTACAGGAGCCCCTCCCAGAGCCAGAATGGATGATGACATAGACAGACCCAGATATACCCCTCAGGCAGCTGCGCCAGCAGAGTTTGGCAACCTAAAACCTGCACAGCACACCAGTGCCGCAGGCATCATCTGTCTCAAACAACACCCATCCCCGACTGATACACCACAACCACCACCTCAACCACCCCTGCCACCTACAGCAGCATCACCTTCAGTTTGCACTGGCCCAGTCAGCAAGGCAAAATGCACAACCACAAGACATCACCAATGTCAAACACACAAACAAGCCTCACATGTACCAAATACTCATATGCAACATGACTACAACCGGTCAACATCCCAGAAGGATCATTCACCGCCACTTTCACACCAATAGACGAAGAGGACATTATGGATACCACACCCACCAGACACACCCCACAACCAAGACAACCGCAAATTTAACCTGACAGCCTTTCAGATGACCCCCTTATCAGCAACAAATCATGGATGTCCTACAACAACATACGGATGCCTTCATGAAAAAGATGGTAAATTAGGCAAATGTAGCCATGCACCCTCAAGATCACACTAAAGCCCAAGTCAGAGCCCAAGCATTTCTCCCAGTACCGCTACTATCTGGAAGTGCAAGCAAATGGCAGAAAAGATCCAAGAAATTTTGATCAAGGTATAATTGAAGTCTCATCCCACATCACTTGGGCAAGCCCTCACATCAAGGTCAGCAAAGAGTGAAAAAAGAAAAACACCTCCAATCACCCAACGATTCATACGAAATACACCTCATAATTGATCTTCAGTGCTTAAATACAAATTGCGTTTGGTCCAAATGGAGCATCCCCCCGTGTCCAAGCCATCATAGACACTATAGCCGAGAGAAAAACCACTATCTTCAGTGTCCTTGACCTCAAGGAAGGTTATTTTCAGATACCCCTGCACCAAGACAGTCAACCACTTTGGTGGATTTCACTTTAAAAACAAAGGGTACTGATACAAAAACATGACCCCCCAAGGAATCTTCGGCCCCCGCCCACTCAACCAAGGTCGTGGCCACAGTCCTTCGAGAACACATTAGGGTATGTGCAATGGGCTATCTTGACGACATCCTTGTATGTTAGCCCAACAAAGAACAGCACCTCATAGACCTTCATAACGTCTTCATGTCCATAGAAGACTCATGCCTAAAACTAGCCACGTCAAAATGCAAATTTCACCATGCCCTCCTGCGACTATCTGGGCCACACAATAACAAATGAAGGAATTCAACCTTCAAAGCCACACATAGAAGCAATCACCACATTTCCCCAGCTGACCAAAAACCCAGGGAAGTCAAATCATTTCTCAGAATTTGCTGCTATTTTTCAATGTCCATACCAAAAAAGGGAGACAAAGTAACCCCCCTTGATCAATGTACTCAAACAAGAAGTCAAATGGGAGTGGACCCCGGCCTGCACAGAAAGCTTCAAAGTGCTCAAAAAAACTTTTGGCATCAAGAGCACTCCTACACTACCCAGATCACAACAAACGGTTCTATCTCTTCAGAGATGCCAGTTATTCAGCCGTCAGTGGCGCCTTCATGCAACAGGACGCAACCAGAAACCTGGTACCAATGACATACTGTGGACGATCGCTTACAGAACCAGAACGGAAAAGAGATATTCTTGAACTTGAACCCCTTGCCGTATGCTACCCCTTGCCCAATTTTGATTACTACCTGAGCTACAAACAAATTCACCCTCTAGATTGATAACAACAGCCTCACCAAGTTTCTGGCAAATGAGAAACGCCTCACCCCCAAACTGGTTAGGTGGGTATTTGTCATCATCGGTTATGACTATTAAACATCAAAGGCACACATCAAAGGCTCCAAGAACGTTCTAGGCGACAACATTCAGTTGTCGCTTTTACGACATCACGCACACACCAGTGGGATGACAAACTGGACACATTTTCCCTACACAGCACAGACATATGCGCCATCACAGGTCAGCATCAAAACAATACATGGTATTTCTTTCATTAATACCTAAAAAGATAAGGACTCAAGATGGCTTAAACAATGGAGACCGCTAGCGCTATAAAAATAGTGACTATAAAATCGTAACAAAACTTTTAGCAACAAGAATGCAAAAACATCTTGAAATATATCATTAATTCGATCAATCTGGATACATAAAGGGAGGTTTTATTGGTGAAAATATAAGGTATACATATGATGTAATTGAATTGACAAAAAGATCTCTCCTAGGAATGATAGTTGCATTAGACTTTGAGAAAGCCTTTGATAGTGAATCATAGGACTTTTTATTCAAAGCTCTCGATGCTTTTTAACTTTGAGATTACGTCAAAATGGATCTGAATAATTTATTCAAATCCTGAATGCTGTACCATGAATAATGGTTTTACAGTGACTATGTTAAACTAAACTCTGGCATTAGACCAGGATGTCCAATATCTGCTCTTCTTTTCTGTTAGTAGACGAGATAATGGCCAAGAATATTAGACAAAATGACACAATAAAAGGCAGGCATAACATTTGCCCAAATAAAATCATAGTAATATCTCATCTGGCAGATGACAAAACCCTCTTCCTTAAAGATATAGAGTCCCTCAAAAAAATCACTGGCGTTAGTTTCAGGACTTAAACAGAATAAAGGCAAATGTGAAGCCTTCTGGATTGGCCCTTGCCAGTAGCAATAGTATGCCTCTTGGTATGAATAGGGACTACAGGCATCATAAGGTGCCTTGGAATTTGGTGTGTGGGCCCAGATATTGATGATGTAATAAATTTTAACTTTAAAGAAATAAAAAGTAGAAACGATAAAAACATCGCTAATATGGAAGCAACATAGGTTAAGTTTAAAAGGAAAAAATCATGGTAATTAAAACTTTTTGCAATGCCACTAATTTTGTACCCCCTGCAAACTGCTTGTATGTCCCTGATTGGGTAAAAAACAAGTAGATGAAATCTTTGTTAATTATCTGTCGAGTGGTAAACCCCCTGAAAGGTATAAAAGTACAGTAATTAACTCCATTAAAAAGAGGTGGACTGAAAATGGCACTTTAAGCACAAATGATCAAAGGCCTAAAATGTACTTGGATCAAGCGATTTTATATCCAACTTTCTCCAAACTTGACCTACTAAATAACTTTTGTACATTGTAAAAGGAAAAAACATTTAAAGAAATTATTTTAAGTATATTAGATATTAGATATATTCAGTTTAGCTCATTATTTTACCAACAAGTATTACATGGGTGGTTTAGTATATTTTCAAAATATCCGAATAACATCAGTGATATAATAAATTCTAAAATATGGAATAACAAACACACCCTGATTAACAACTCTCCTGTAGAATATATAAGTTGGCTAACAATGTCATTGCAAATTTTCTCTATATACTAGATCAAAATGGTCAGATAATAGACAAGAATACTTTGCAAATGCAATATAGTGTCTCTATAAACCAAATGGAATACAATTCATTAATTCAAGCAATTCTGTCAGTGTGGAACAAAAAGGTGCTTTGGGAAGAATCTAGCAAATTTTATGAAATATAATGATTATGCTATCTCAATTAATGATAAAAGGGTAAATATTTCTAAAATAACATGTAAGTCAATTCATCCAGATGAAATTACAAATATAATTACATATCTGACTGCACAATCTAAATGTGAACAAAAATTAAATTTGAATTTGGAATGGGAATACCACTATCAAATTGCATTTGAAACATGTTGCGAATCATTTGTCCAATCCTTTCAGTACAAAAAATCCTAAATAGATTCTTTCCATGCAACTATTACCTATCAATGGTTATAAGAGATAAGAGATCAAACCCCACTATGTCTCAAATGTAATATAACTGACAGTTTAGAACACTATTTCTACTATTGTACTGATGTAAAAAATTCAGTCTCTATATATACCGATGGATGAAATCAATACTATAGACTACAATTGAACTTAATCTTATAAATGTACTTTTTTTGGGCATACCAAACTATGAAAAATGAAAATCTAATTCACTTTTTAAATTTTTTGTATACTATATGGTAAACTGTTTTTATATATCTATGCATGAAATATGATAAGAATATGTTTTTAGATTATATTATATTCCTCAAAGGAGAAAAATGCTAATAACGGAACATATTATGATTTATTATAAATACATTAGCTAATATAAGGCATTGTATATTGTATTATGTATTACTAGGCTGTCTACCCGGCGTTGCTCGGGTTGAAACAGATGAAATCTGAAACACATTAATTAAAGAGACATGAACAGGTGAATTTCATGTCATATAAACTTTTTATGCCACATAAATAGTACTTTCTGAGCCATTTGAATATATACATTCTTATCTATATGCAGCTTTTCATTTCTTCATAATTAATCAGTTTCCTATCCCGGTTTATTGAAATGTACCCGGAAATGTACCCACCCCAATGTTTTGTAAACAAAGAGGGAATTCCATAGCATCCAGCCTTGATAACTATTTCCGACAGTCCAATTTCGGCTTACGGCGCACGAGTGATAAAGGCTACAGTCCTGTTATTAGTACGGAACCTCCCAATGTCAATCCACTCGTTATTCTCTCTGTTTTAATTTATTTATGACTTTCTATCAAACGTGTGTTTATGATTGTAAGATTGGAAGTTATTAGGTGCAACATGTCAAGAAAATTAGAAAATAAAATTATTAAGTGAAATTGTCAGAGGAGGTGTTTGCTGTTTATGTCCCTTTAAAGGGTCAGTTTATGATAATTTATAACTCATTAGAATAATTTATTACACCCTTTGACTTTTCCCCGCCTCAATCAAGACACAAAATATATATTATAGAGTCATAAACAAAATGGACTGTAGATTTAACACGGGTAGAAAGCTGTGCATTTTGTATATTCTTATTTGCATTTCCGTGGTGGCTATCTAGAAACGTTGGTTTAAACCTGCTTTGTGATAATAGTTATTGGCTACACTTGTTTACCTTTTTTCACGAGTATCATGTTGGTTCCATGGTTCGAAAGCCCGGAGTCTGCTGCTATTATATTTGTTTCTATAGATCATTTTGACTGCGAACCTTTAGCAGTAGCAGCTTTCTACCCAACTAGGTCAACGTTTGCATATCTAAGGTCAAAATATGCAAATCAGTAACTGCATGATCAATGACGTATTTAAGGTTCCTCAAATGTGACCCTACTAATGATAACGATTCCCCTAACAATGATACTTATTGTTAATTATTAACAAGTGATTGTACAAAGATGCTAAATATTAGATTGCTAATCTAGTACTACTAAAAGTTGTGAAGTGGACTAGAGGTTCCAGGATGATTAAAAAAAAAGATTATGAAACGATGTAATCTTTTGTGGTTCCAAAATGGTAATCATGAATAAGAACTTATATAAAGTTGTTGTTACAACACAAGAGGGGGGGAAATATATATAATACTGGCCGATTCCAGCAAAGCCCTTGTGTAGTATAATGGTGTACAGAAACTAAATATATAATCATCACTATGTAGAGAACGGCATGAAGTTTAACCCTCTCAGCGCTGTGTGTGCCTGTGAAGGACGCTCCCTCGGGTTAATGGTGATCAAGCGTGGGAGATGTTGTCTGGCTTCGAGCAAGCCTATTGGGCCATATTTGGAGGATCGTGACTTGACGTGACAACGCTCCACGAATGCAAGCTTCAGCAGCAAGATTTACTCATAGGATTTGAACGTTTTTTTTTTGAATTCCATATGTATTTATCAGTGCACCATTTATCGGGTTGTGGTTTTTAGCACGATCTGCCTGCTGCGCGGGGTGCTTCGTGTAAAGATTTAGTGACCATGTGGTTGGCTAGAGGATTAGTTAAACTCCCGCGTTGCAGGCAGATGGATTAACGATACCGCAGTTATCGCAGCAGCAAAAAGCAGGTGTATCAGTGATACACGGATGTGAAAGTGTAAAAAAACACGCGTTTTTAGGTGGGGCAGACAGTGGGGATTCTGTATGTTGTAGTCTGTAGTTTCTGTGTGCATATTTTTTAAGTGTAGAAGCAATCATGAGGCGATTTTTTTCGGTAAGATATGGTAGCAGTGCTCTCTAAAACAAAGGAAAATTTTCACGGGAATTTCATCGGATGTCTTTCTGTGAACTGTATATTTTTCTGTTGTTGTTGCTTATAAAGAAATAAGAATGATTTTTTTTCTTGCTTGAACTAATGATAAATTGTTGACAATGAACTGTGCTATGTAACCCATTGTAATTTTTATTATGTTCTAATATACTGGGAGGATGTCAAGTTGGTTTACAAAGTTGTAAAAGTGCACCATGTAATCATGACTAGGTTTTTTAAATTATCGACAATTGTTTTTTAATTGTACGGAATCGGTTTCTTCTTCGTGGTAACATGAAATTGTAAATTTTTCAATTCGTGTCACCATTGAAGAAAGTCATGTGAATTTTTTATTGTAAGAGCCCCCCATTTGCGATCTTCTTCATTGCCCTCACATTGAATGGAAAGTGACGCAAAGCAGGGGTCTGTAAAAAAAAAAATTGTGGCTAACTTTGTTGGTTTGGTACATTTTGTTATTGATGCAGTATTTGAATCTTCTATATGTGCATTAAAGCTTTAGCCCATATATATAATAAAAAAAATATACCGGTCTGTGACAGATTAAATACACCTCCATCACCGTCCTCCCATTGTCATATGTCACAGCCATATACAGTACACATTACATGTACTGAATATGGCAATGATTGATCCCACGTAATATCCACGCTCCTAGCTACTGCTACCCCTGGTAAACACGTGCGGAGCAGATTAAATGTTGCTCCCTCCTCTACCCTTCCATTCTACTGCCACCACCTCTTCTCTCCCCCAACCCTCTCTACCCCATCACCATCTAAACAGGTCCAGAACTAATGCATCTCATCACCGTCTTCTTG
Source organism: Streblospio benedicti (assembly GCA_019095985.1). Classification (NCBI taxonomy): domain Eukaryota; kingdom Metazoa; phylum Annelida; class Polychaeta; order Spionida; family Spionidae; genus Streblospio; species Streblospio benedicti. The sequence goes on along the minus strand of JAGTTF010003713.1, from coordinate 6,362 downwards.
CTGCTGGTCTGGTTGAAACCGATGAGATCTGAAACAGTTTAGATGATCCTCCCTTCCCGCCCTTCCTCACCAACTACCATATCGACAACCCGCCCCCTCCCCTATGAACATACACCCCTTTCTGCCACCACCGCCGGGGCCATCACCTTCCCGGTGCCACCCCCCAGCTCCCTCATGTGTGACTTTCGTGTGACCTTTTATTGCTTGGCTTGGCGGTACCCAATACCAATGGGGCCTTTCCTTTTTCTTGGCATATTTAAACTGGTTAAAGAAAAGGAGAACAACAAAAAACTGTGGATATTGCATACCACACAGCTGAGTTAATAATTTTCAAATGCAAAATTTAATAGGCCCCTAATGTTTTAGCCGACACTTAGATAGTACATAATTAGTTTTACTGTGTATGCTGGACTTCCTCCTATCTCTATATGAAAATAAATTCTCTTGTTTTACAATTGCTGTTAACCATTCACATATTCACATATTTTGTATTTATATTGCTGACGTACACAAACGTTTAGCTTACGTTGTTGTCGTACACAAATATGTAACCGGTACGCATCGCACGCACGTTTGTAGTTCAACTGTTGTATTATGTGTTTCAGTGATGTTGCATAAGACAGATATTTTTAAAGATTCTTTTTTTCTTGCTTTTATCATTAAAAATTTAATTTATTTGGTTTTAAATGTGACATTATAAACGACCACCAAGTTGTTCTGATTGTACATACTTAATTTGGAGTGTATGCGTATTGTGATTAAAAAGCCTTTTGTAGACAAAAAATCGCCTCTTCCTTTATATATATATACTAGCTGTTTACCGGCGTTGCTCGGGTTGAAACAGATGAGATCCGGAACAGATTAATAATAATAATAATAATAATAATAATAATAATAATAATAATAATAATAATAATAATAATAATAATAATAATAATAATAATAATAATAATAATAATAATAATAATAATAATAATAATAATAATAATAATAATAATAATAATAATAATAATAATAATAATAATAATAATAATAATAATAATAATAATAATAATAATAATAATAATAATAATAATAATAATAATAATAATAATAATAATAATAATAATAATAATAATAATAATAATAATAATAATAATAATAATAATAATAATAATAATAATAATAATAATAATAATAATAATAATAATAATAATAATAATAATAATAATAATAATAATAATAATAATAATAATAATAATAATAATAATAATAATAATAATAATAATAATAATAATAATAATAATAATAATAATAATAATAATAATAATAATAATAATAATAATAATAATAATAATAATAATAATAATAATAATAATAATTACATTTGTAGAGCGCTCTATCCATAAAATGTTCTAAAGCGCTTAAACAATATATGAACATTAAAACAATGATGCTGTCCTAAAACAACAGTTAAAAATACAATTAAATTAATACAATATCAATATGAGCGTAAACAAACAAATCATATTCAAATTACAAATAAAATGCCTCTTTAAATAAAAAAATGTTTTAAGTTGACGTTTAAAAGAATTAACAGTGTCACAGTTCCTAAAATGAGTGGGCAATTTGTTCCAGAGTCCAGGAGCCACTACACTGAAGGCACGGTCTCCATATGCCACTGTTTTTTTATTTTGGTACCACTAAAATATTGGATGAGGATGACCTTAAACCCCTCGAAGGTACATAAGGTGTAAATAAGCTCTTTGAGATATGCAGGACCATGATTGTTCATACTCTTAAAACACAACAATAAGACCTTAAACTTAACACGCTGTTCTACTGGCAACCAGTGGAGCTCAATAAGTGATGGAGTCACATGATCATATTTTTGATGCCACAGATAACTTTGCATGCTGCATTTTGTACGGACTGTAATTTAGAAGTGAGACTTTTGGGAGCCAATCAAAAGTGCATTATTCTGATCTAATTTGGAAATCACAAACAGCTTGTACAACTGTTTTTAATTGCTTATCGGAGAGGTATTTTTTAATTCTGCTGATTCTGTATAAGTTAAACCAAGCACCCCTTACAAGTTGTTGCAACCTGGTTATCTAATTTAAGATGTTGATCTATTTTTGGCACCAATGTTTTTACGGCGAAGCAGCAAACTTTTAGTATCTCCCACAGTTACTGCTGTTGTTTATTTTAATTAATTCAAAAGTCCTCTTTCCCTTCATTCCTCCTGTCCCACATTCCTCGAACCAGTTCGTAAGTGTACAGGTCTGTGCTAGATTAAATACACCTCCATCACCGTCCCTCCCATCGTCATATGTCACAGCCATTTTACACTAAATGTTACTAAATATGGCAATGATTGATCCCTCTATCCCCTCCCCAGCTACTGCTACCCATGAGCAACACGTGCGGAGCAGATTAAATATCCCACTCATCCCACCCCGTCCTTCCACCGCTACCCCACCATCTCTTCTCTCCCCAACCCTCTCTACCCCTCCCCCATCTAAACAGGTCCATAATTAATGCACACCTTTCTTGCTGCTGCTCTGGTTGAAACGGATAAGATCTGGAACAGATTAAATGCTCCCTCCCTTCCCATTCTTTCCCCCCTGTCCCACATTCCTCACACCAGCTCCCGTCACTATACTGGGAAAGATTAAATACCCCCATCACCTTCCTCACAGTCATATGTGACAGCCATACACACCCATTACATGTATGTGACAATGCTTGATGCCTCTAATATCCCTCCCTCCAGTTTCTCCTACCCCTGGTAAACACATGCAAACCATTATAAATGTGCATCTCAATCACCCGCTTTCTGCTGCTGCGGGTTGAAATTGATGAGATCTGGAACATATTAAATTCTCAACCACTATCCATGCCCACCCCCACGCCATATGGACACACACATCCTTTCTGCCAACACCCCCCCTCAAAACAGGTCCAGAGCAGAAAAATGCGTCTCCATCACATCACCACCCAGCTTCCTCGTTTATGCGACTGTCGTGTGGCGTGCAACGCACGTTTGACATATACAAACGTTTAACGTATTACGTACCCTTAACAAACATGGCCCTTTTGAACAACCTTTCTATAAAAATTATTTTTTCCTGTTTTTATCATTAAAACCAATTTATTTGGTTTGAACTGTGACATTATAACGACCACCAAGTTGTTCTGATTGTACATACTTAATTTGGAGTGTGTACGTATTGTGGTTAAAAAGCCTTTTGTGACACAAAAAATCGCCTCTTCCTTTATATATATATACTAGATGTTTTATGATTTTGATAATAGAAAGACATTGTTCACATACAATTGTAACACATGTAGTTCCTTCATGGCACAATATTCAACTTGAAAAATGAAAGATTTTGCGCGGAAGAAAAATAAAAGATAAAAAGTGAACCCCTCCTCATCTTTTTTTATAATATCAGGACAGAAAAATCAGCAAAATAAAAAATAAAAAATAAAAGATAAAATTGACTTCCCTCCTATGTGTAGGAAAATAGGCAGGACGAGAAACATTTTATTAATTTTATGGAGCCTTACATAGTAAATTATTATTTTTACAGTATATGTATTTGATTTAACACCTATTTATACATGAAATAAACTGATATTTACATTGCTGATATACACACAATCGTTTAGCTTACATTGGTGTCGTACACAAACGTTTAGCGTAGGTACGCAGGTACAAACGTTTGTAGTTTAACTGTTACGTATTACGTGGTTGAGACATCGTACATTTGTAACAAAAATTCTTTTTCTTGTTTTTATCATTAAACCAATTTATTTGGTTTGAAATGTGATATTATAACGACCACCAAGTTGTCCTGATTTTACATACATAGTTTGAAGTGTGTACGTCTTGTGGTTAAAAAGCCTTTGTGATGCAAAAAGTCACCTCTTCCTTTATATATATAGATACATCAGTACTTGCTACTTGTATACTGAGAACTGAAGGCCAAATAAAAAGCTTTAAAAAAGCAGTCAATGATAGAGTTAGTATATTGTATTATTTGTAAGAAATGTGGGAACTTTATGTTGGAGAATCAGGACATAGACTGGGTGATAGATTTAGAGAACACTTGAAAGATGTAAGGGATAAGGCTGATAAGGAGATAGCTAGACATTTTCAATTCTGATAGACATAGGGGTGGAAGATATGGAGGTTTGTGGGTTATTATTAGAGAGGTTTAATAAGTAGAAAGTTAAAAGAACAAAAATGATTGGTAGATTAGGATGTTTTTTAGGCAGAGGAATGAATACGGATTATAATTCTGTTTTTGTTACCCCAGATACGTAATTTATTTTCATCATGTTGTCTTATTATTGGTTGATATGTAGCAGTATTTTATCATCTTATTGAGTTTTAATTATAATACTATTGTATTATAATGATAATCTATCTTGTTAACTATGGGTTTAAGTTAAACGTATACACAATACGTCTGACGTTTCACGTGCATATTTTTACGTAATTTTTACGTATTTTTTACATATTTTTTACGTGTGTACGTGTTACGTTCTACGTAGATTGTTGTTTTGTATTTGTTTTCATTTATAACTTGATGAAGGCAGTACATGCCGAAAATTTGTTAAAATTATTGAAAATTTTAATATTGCATCTCATCTTAATTATTATCAAATTTGTTTATAATCAATAGATGCGGCACAGCAATTACTACATTTCTTTTAAGTCAATGATAGGCCAACTATCACCAAACAAAAGAACTACATCCACCCCTCACTAACAACACGCCAGAACTGCAACAAGAAGCAGTCAGCCTTACTAGCCCAATGACACCATGCACCTCAGTAGCTCAGTCGTTAGCGGGTACGACTTGAAAACAGGAATTGCCTGCGTTGTAAGTTCGCAGCCCAATCATGGCAGACATAGTGTCGCCAAAACCGATACATCGTATGTCTGCCACAGAGTTGCTGATTTCCACACAGCACGTCGCCACCGTACAGTGTTACACCTAGTTTGAAAACTATAGCTAGTGTGATCCCCCACCCCTGAGGCTCAGGTAGCTACCTAGCCTGCTTCTGGAGAGGTACAGTACAAACACCACGTGGCCTCCCATTCACGCGTTGCCTCTCATGAGACTGGCTTTTTATGTGAATTACATATCCAGATCCAGACATCAACACAAGATGAACCAACCATAAAATCAACGAAAATACAAAAATGAGTCACGTTCAAAGAAGATGAATCATCACAACATGACAAAACACCCCATTCCCTCACAGCCTGTCACCACAGGACTTTTAGCAGCACAAGACGACGCGAATATTGTCATGACCTCATCACCTACCTCAAACTACGGCAGCTGCCCCCACCTCAAAAACACAACACACCAACGCGTCCAGGCAAAATCAAATTTGCACTGCCTCCTGGGCACCCCAGCCCTGCTATACAACATCTCACCAGACAATAGAAACCCACAGGGCTCAACCCAGCTTCACCTAGTCGTGCCACCCGCAATGCAACAAACCGTCAACAAAGAAGTACATGACTCACGCAAGGGCACTCACTTTGGCTCAAACAATTGTCTGGATCTCATCAAACGCACCTTCATGGGCATCATGGTTAGAAAATATATAGCAAATTGCATTGCCTGAAAGAAGACGAAAAAACTCCCCTTCCAATACATGTGCCAGGGTACCAGTATTATCACCCTTAGTGCCTTTCTACAAGATTTCAGTGGACCATATCGGGATATTTGCCATGACTGCCAGTAGTATATACATATAAATTTTTCAAAACCAGCCGCAAAACTCTGTAAAACAGCTAAGAAACGCCGTCAAATTGGTGAAAAACACAATCAAAATGCTAAAAAATAATGCCGTGAAAAAGTTGGTAGTGCAAAAATGAGTGTCGTTTCAGTTGTCCAACTTTTTCAGGGTTTAATTTTAGCCTTTTGTTTGTGTTTTTCAGCCATTTGACGGCGTGTTTTAGCTGTTTTACAGAGTTTTGCGGCTGGTTTTTTGAAAAAGTGTATATGTCCACTAAAAGATGCAGTCAAAGGGGGGTAAAAACCCAGTCAAAATGCTAAAAAATGCCAAGAAAAAAGTTAGGAGTGCAAAAATGTTTGTCGATGAAACAACTACCGCAGTGTTAAGAGTTGAGTTTCTAGACCTGTGTATTTTTTTGTGCACAACTACATGCAACTATATTACAAGGTTAGAATGATCGAGTGTGTGTTATGAAATATTTTTACGTTGCATGGAATAGTCTTCAGTTAATGACAACCCAACGAATATGGTATGAATTTCTTTTTATTTATAGAATAACACGTTATGAAAAAAATAAAATCCATCTAACAAGCCACACAGACATGGTAATGCAAGAG
>JAGTTF010003710.1:0-10793 GCA_019095985.1 Streblospio benedicti | reverse complement strand
GATGGTCAAGTCTTGGACCACGGTGAATTTCTTGACTCATTTGCACTGTTAGTTTTACCGGCGTCTACAACGGCCTTGATAGATGTCGGCTTCCATCTCCACCCGGCTCGACAGAAGCTATCGATTCCTCTATACGGACAATCACTAATATTCTATATGGATTGTAGCACCTCCAGTCGCTACTTGTGTGTCTTTCTTCCTTCTCCTTTAAGGGATTTCAGTAAATCTGTCAATCATGTGTCCATTCGGTACCACAGATTTGCCTAGGGCGTTTGGACGTTGGGAATTCTTTGAAATACATTTTGCACAACGGTGATGGATTTTATATCATAAATGGTACAGTCTGCCAATGGCTATAATTTATTGCACATATCGCAGTCTACAGTTTATGAGGATAATTTAATACTATGCTAGTACTTAAGGCCGTATGTTAACCCTTATTTGACTCTGCCACCTTAATATTTTATTTTTATTTTTATTTTTTACCTTTGTACGGCACCAAGCAGTTCAGAGTGATTTGGACATGGAAATATGTATGTATAGGTTCAGGCACAAACCCGGTATTTACCCCATATTCAGGGGCCATGTATAATGGATGAGGCAGACTTGACTGATTGTTTTAATGATACGGCCACGCATAATTCCCAACAACGACCATACACCATACACCATTCATATCCAATATTATCGATGGACTAGCCATTATATTATACTAACCCTAGGGCAACGAGCACAGGTGACAATTGTAATGGGGATATTTGTAAAGGTGTGGGAGATTGCTATTCTCTATAAATTACTGTATGATGTGTATTTGATGTAGTAATTATTGGATGGTCTTAATTGTGGGGTATACGTAATTGATCCTGAATGATGGAATGATAAGCATAGTAAGGGGTACATTGGGAGTGAGTGACCATTCGTATAGGGGTAACAGCGCGACTAAAATATATATAAAAAAATAATGTTCCTAGGAATGATGTCGTATAATTGAGTCATCTACCTCAATTATACAACGTATAAACCCCATATCATATCCTATTTGTTTCATAATCATATAAGTATATATCATGTCGATTAACTAGACACAACTAGAATGCCTTAGAATAAGGCTAGCAATGTTATGGTCGCCAAGGGGCGGACCAAGGACACATGGCGCTGTCCTCTGGTCGGGGCCGGAGCCATGTGAGCGCACATGCCGCCCGCCGCATGGACAATTATATACACGCTTGAAAAAAGCAGACGACATGGGCACACACGGCTCAGGTCTCCCCTGAGTCTTGGCTCATGTGTCGAGAAGACTCTTCTATGACAAGGATGATAATATACAAAAATATGCTAGGACTAACACAATTGCATGGAATAAAAAGCTTTGAAACGTACATATGTTTATTAAATTGTGAGATTATATAAGTTCCCTGGAGCCGAGATAGACCCCTCAATAGGTCTAGTCTTGGACACTTCTCCCTTTCTTGGCGCCGGTCGAGGTAACATTCTGCTGCCCCCTTGACGCCCAGTCTCCGTAGAGAGAAGCTGAGCCCGATAGCGGTTGGGTTCATCCCTGCTCTCCAGGTGGATAAAGTGACTTTGGAGTACCATGAAAGGTAGTAAGCCTCCCTCCCTCGCAGGCCTCGAAGCACTGGCAAAGTGAGGGGGTGGCAAGACCCCCCGTAGTCGATCCATACCAGCCTCTTGTTGCTTGGCCACGTCATCGGCGTAGGTGCGCTGGGCCAGCAGTTGGAGGTCATTTTGTATTCAGCCACGGTCTCCTTTGTTCTGAGTCCTGGTCACGAGAGCTTGCCAAGCCAGGGCCGCCACCTGGGTGACATTGAACTGCATTCCAGGGTGTCTCAGCTGTCCAGTTTGTGCTCCTCCAAGTTCACCAACAGGCTCTGGCCCTTCCCAGTGCTTTTTCCTGTCCGCCAGCCACAGGGCCTACCACTCAGACGCCAGCCCAGCATGGGCGTAGCATCCGCGAAACCATGCAGATAGTCAGTCTAGACAGGTTGTGACAGGGGGTAAGCAAATTTGGGGAAGTTCTGACGCCATCCCGAAAGTTCATCGACCCTACCGGTAACCCGTACTGATGGTGTTTTTTGCTGGCGGGGCCCTGTCGCGGACCTGCCCTCCTCCTCCGAATCAGAGGAGTCCAAGGAGGCAGACGCGATGGGGCCCAGGCGCAATTGAGATTGACTTGCATAGGTTTTCGTGGCACCTACGTAGGGAACTTTGAAATAATGCAAGCTGTGCATCTTGACAGGTGATGATGGTTCAGCCCTGTGTCGGCTTCTCGCAAAGGGGAGAGAGCGAACACCTCTCCCCCAGCACTCCTCCAAAGGAGAGCTCAGTGTGCAGGACATGGCCCTCCTGATGGATCGTGGGCAGGAAGGGCAACTCCGGGGAGGGGATTCCAGAAGTTGGGCCAGTGCTGCAGTCCGGGGGTGGTGCTTGGGGGCTCCGGGTGCACGCCATGAGGTCCCCCCCCGCCTGGGGCTACTCACACTGGCAGGTTCCATCGCCTCCTCCTTCCAGGACGAGACCACCTCTAGGAGGCTATCAGGTGGAAGTTGGGGTAATCGATGGGGGCTACCAGGCTGCACATCCGAGCCTCTAGGCACGCCATGTACAAGGCTTCCTCACGAAGAAGGTGTGAGGTGGCACAGATTTCTTGGAGTTCATCATTGTAGACCTCTAGTTCATCCAGCATGAGTGCCGAGTGGTATGCGTAGAGATCACCCATGCCAGACGTCTCTGGGGCCTAGTCCTAAGAGTGGGCAGCCAATCCAGGGTCCTGGTCTGTATCCCGCAATGTCTCCCATGTAGCAGATAGTGGGCATCACGGAAACCTAGTAGCCATGACCTGAGTGTTGTACTTTAACCCACTGCAGCAGGAATTCCAGCCTCTCATCACCGTTACAACGTGGAGCAGGGGGGTCCAGAGTCCGGTCCTGCCTGGCTGAGACCTGCCCCATGTCAAGGGGTGTAGGTCACCACTGGCGCCCTGCCGGACCCCTCTCCCCCTTGCAGCAGTGTGATTAAAATGAGTGATCCAAAAACGGGGCTTGTTGTCGCTAAGCGATGTATGCATTTCAGAATTCCAACATGACTGTGTGGATGTCCAGAGCAGGGTGCGTTGTGGTTTCGGTCTGGCCACGGCCTGCACTGATACGTTAGACGTGCAAGCATTTGTGCTGAGTTCCAAGCTATGCGAGCATACGCCGGGCAATACCAGGACTCCTGTCCTAGTTGGCGGACAAGGTGTCCCACCCTTGACGCACGTCGGACGTCCATGGAGGCGAACCCCCCGCTCTGGCGTCACAGGTCTCCTGGAAGCAGGAGGGTTGTGATCAATACCCTGGGCCGTCCTTTGGCAAGGGAAGGGTGGGGGCACTCCAGGGTGTCACGGAGCAGGGCTCAGACCGTACAGGGTAGGCTCCCCGCAGGGCAGATGTCCTCCCGACCAAAGATGTTTGTCCACGGGCTGGGCTGTCCTTCTGTTGCTGGTCCCGAGATGATCATCAAGGTTCCTTTGACTCACGGTGCGTGGGGCTTGCCTGGTGCACCCCTCGGACTGTCCCCGAGCAGAGGCGGTTAAGAAGTCCCGAGTCAGTGTGGCATCAAAGGGAGTCCTGTGTGGGTACGTTGGCGGCTTGGGGGACACTTCCCTTTCAGGACGGTCCGCAGCAGGAGTGGCATGGGACTCCTCCCATGTGCCCTCAGCCGGTCCACTACGGGTGCTCCCCGGTTTATGTGCCCGTCCCGGCGGGGGGCGTCCACCAGGGGGGTGACCCATTCACAGATGAAGCTGCCATAACAACGTGCAGCCAGGGAAGCGTTCCAGCCTGGACTTTAGCCCTGGAGCGTGTCACAGGCAACGACCCTGTCCTAGTGGGGCAGCCTCAACTGTTTTGGGAATCCGTCTGCAGGCTTGGGCACATCCAGCATCCGAGGTCGTGGCAAAATCCACATCATCAAAATCAAAATTCTTTACCCGAGTAGGTGATCCATCTCCGTCGATTCCATGCTCCTCAACACTAGGTGAGCCCACGGAACCACTGGTTATTCGTCTCTTTATCCATCGCAGCTGTGTGAGGCAGGGCCGCACGCCAATCGTCCCTAGGTTCACACCTCGAGGTACTTAACAACCCATCTGTAGACCAGTAAATTCAAACGTGGAGGGCTGGTACGTTTACTCAGGCCTCTGCCAGGCTGGATTGGCGGCCCTCACGGGTGGGTCTTTACACCAGAGCTGGTGACACGAGCCTCGTGAATCCGCGTGTAGCTCACCTAGATCCACTCAAACGGGATCCACACATACACACAGGTGTCTAAGTATTATGCTTTAAACTGGACACAGTCTGAATAGCATGATAGGACCCCTATTCTACGGATTTGGGGTGCTAGTATCCTACTAAGTTGTAGCTACCACAGCTGGGCTTCAAACTGAGCCGACAACGCATTTGTTATGCGATGACGAAGCTGTGATGTCACTCTGACATCATCGACGTCAGAATGATATTAATTCACAGGATGGGGGTGACGTACTACATATGTGAATGGAGAGTGTAAGCAGAGGACGTTCCTAAATACACCTGAGGTAATGAGTACCACTAATTGCCTACCTAATTGGGGTGGACGCTAAGCCTAATCTCGCCTCGGTTCCTACTCTAACTAGTTTGCTTACACAACATTTAATATTAGTATTTATCATCACTAAAAAATAAATATAGTAATGTATTTGTTGTGATATATGTATTTTATTCTGCAATAATCCGTGGCCAAATCTAACTAATAGGAGAATTTCAATTCATGTTGCTACCCAAAAAGAACGCTCAATTTTCACTCATAATAAAGCAACATACTGTGTTTAACCTGGAAATCAGAGGAACCAGCAGGACATGACTTCCACATAAAAAATCAAAATATATTGTACCTACACCCACCGGTTGCACCTAAAAGGGTCTAGCATTCAAAGTATAGATGCTGATTCTTATCACACTTTGAACCCATAATATTCTACATATTTGAAGAAATCCATCGAAACTCCCCAGATCAATATAATATTGACGTTCTTTATTATTGCCATGCCACCTATCTTCTAAAAATACCATCATCAAAAGCGCTGTTACGAATCTGCAACAACGAGGCGCGCTTGACTAAAACTGATTGTTTGAAACCAGCATATGATTATACATATGCATAAATTATGATAATTAGCATGTGTGTTGCAGTACTCTTAATCGCATCTCGGTATGGTTGACATGTTACGGTGTGTAATAAAGGCTAATTATTGATTACCCATAATTGCGTCATCATTTCTCGTGTAAGCGGGTTTCGATGACGAAATGCACACGCTATGACGGATGTTACAAATTCTGTTAAGTTTTTCTTACATTTTTCTTAAATTACATGGTTATTTATACATGTTAGTGTTTAATAGTGACAGATAAATTGTAGGAATTGACCACTCGATTGTCGTGTCAATTTTTGCGATTGACACGACAATCCAGTGGTCAATCATCATTATATCATGACTAAAATCCATTTTTATTTTAAAATGTGCATCTCTCCCGTTCAATACACTTGGCAAAGCCAAGATGGCCGTGCTATGGCGCCAAGGGGGGTTGGTGTGGGAGGGAGGGCCAACCCCCCCCTGCGTAAGGGGGGAACTAGGGGGATCTCCCCTGAAATTTTGAAAATTTGATGCATTTTTCTGCAATCTTGACTAGAGCTATTAAATTGTGACACTAAAAACCGTCTTAAAACTCCTGCTAGGTTGTCCGTTGGAATGCACTCTGGATCATTTCAACCTATGAATGCAAGATGTGATGTGAGAAAGAACTCATTTATTCAGACAATCAGAGATTGGAATGAATTACCACAATCTACTACATCTGTGGATAATTTAGAGAGTTTCAAACACCTTGTTCGCTCTATGTAGACAATAATTATAATCAATTTTGTGTGTGTATACATATGTGTGTGTAAATTCATTGTAAGTTTGTGACATGCGCACTACTTCACTAGGCACATTCCATCAACCTGTTGATTTTGGCCAGTAAGCGGTAGATGTAGATGTAAAAAGATACATAGCAGATTTTGCACATCCATTAATATTATGATTTACATTCCTGATATACAATAAGTATTATCTTATGGCATATATAAGTAATATTTGAATGAATATCACAATACACTATGTAGATATCAGTCTATGCCATATCCATATAATAGGGCCATTGGTCCTGAAAAGATTATTTGACTCACATACGACAATTACTTAAAGATAGTCAGGCCTGACAAACTGGGCGATTTCGAGACATCCACAAAAATGCAAAAAATCTTCTTTTTTTAAAATCATGATGCTTTGATAGCATTTCATAGATTATATCTTGATGGATAAATATACATATTCCTCACTTAGTATTATTTTTTATTTCTTGTCGTAGTCTGATTCTGGGCTATAGGATTCTGTTCTACTTTGTAAAATTAAATTGTATTATCCTAGTGGTGAATGTAGACCAGTAGAATTACGGATTTATTTGTCTAGAAATTTGTAATGGATGATTAAGTTTCTTTTCACCCTATGGAAAATGTCCTCTACATATAATTCTAAGAAATTGAGAGTCTTAATTAAGGGAACTGAGGGTGGGAATAAACGTTTGTTGCTAAGTTTTGAGGCGGGGAGCCTCTATCTAGTTGTTCTTGTATTAATTTAGCACATGATGTTTGATTTTGAAAAAGTACTCTGTGAGGTTCAAAACCGATAAAAGGTTGTCCTTGATATATCAAACAGCATTGGCTACACTGTTATGAGGGAAAAGAGCTTGCCAATATGTTTCCCCCAACATCGTTATATGATCAAGTGCCATAATGACAAATTCCCTGTGCTCGCCATGGTCCAATCAGTCGCCAGACATGGCACAGCCATCATCTGGCATGAAAAACTTGACTATTATGTAGCACCATTAAACCATGGCAGTGACCGCATCTGTGCGGTCAAAATCATGTCTGAACCACATGTGCTACTAATGAACACTTACATGCCTACCCAAGGCTCGTTGACTTCACAAGGACAATACCAGGACACTCTGGCTGAAGTGTACGGGATAATTGCCGACAACAGGGAATGCTTGCTAGTGTGGACTGGCGACCTCAATGCTGCAACAGACAGGCAGAAGTCCACAACAAATTAAAGATCATTTGCAAGGTTTTGTTCAGAGCACGACCTAGATATCAGCTCACTTTATACCTCAAGTGCCAACTTTCCACCACTCAAATGGACCTGGTGGTACATCAAGGGATTGATCTGTTTGTAAAAAGGACTACTGAAAATCCCATAACTAAGATAACTGTATCAAACAGGGAGGCAATAAATGTTGGAAGCCATGATCCTCTCTCTGCTACCATAAAAGATATTACTGCCTTAGCCCAACCCACGTACACAGTACTAAAGTCGCCAAAGTACCCAAGCGCAGAATACGTTAGGATAAGGTAGATAAACTTCTATACAAAGAAAATAAAAAGACCAAACTCCAAGCATTGATGAACAACATGGAAGGCTTACCCCATGCATTATAGTTGAGAGACTAAATGCAATCCTAAGTTCATGTGCTTAGATGGCATGCCCACCTCCGCCCTAGAGGAAGAAACCAAAAGAAAATTGCTGGACTGCAAAACCTCAAACCTCTGGCAAAGGTGGCAATTAAGGCCTACGTGGCAGCTAAAAGAGCAGACCCCAACATCCAAAGTGTGAAAATGGCAACCCTAAAAACAGCCAAAAAATCCTATGTAAAGCTCAACGGCAAACAGCATTAACACTGGCATTATCAGCACATGTTACAAGAAAGATGAATCAGAGTTTATAAACGCCTAAAGTGTCACCGTAAAAGTGAATGCAAAGTCATCCAAAATAGACTTTAGACACTTTACTGCAGATACACCAGCGCAGTCATGGGCTATATACTACGAGGACCTATCACTCTGAAAGACGACGACTCATTCGACAATAACCACAGGAGGTACATTAGAATAAACTACTTGCTTCAATCAACATTGGCAAGTAAAGAGCCATTACAATCCGGTCAGCAAGCAGACTGGACTGAAGCATATTCAGCATCTAAAAAATAGTAAGGCCCCAGACGTGTTTGGTGTTTCCTCAGAACATATAAAGCTGGCATCGCCTATCATCCCTCTATATCATGACATATCTCACAGTGTTCTTGTTAGCGGCAGACTAACAAACCCCCTTAAAGTGGGTATTTCAAATCCACTACCAAAGCCAAAAAGCCACCCAAGCTACCCTCAAACTTCTGTAAAATTACAATCACAACTCTTGTAGGCAAGGTTATGGAAATGTATCTCATGTCCCTCACATGGCTTCACAGGCAGCTGTTAACCAATCTTTGCAGCATTGGTCCTCACAGAGGGTTATCACGGAGGCAAGAGACAACAACACACCATTTATTATCACCTTTTATGGACACGGTAAGGCATTTGATGTCGTCTCATACACTGGAATCCTAAACTCACTACACCAACAGGGGAGAAAGGAACATTGTGGGAGGGCATATGAAAGTATGTATACTGACATAAGGTCTGCCGTTAAGTGGCAGGGCAAACTGTCAGACGCCCTTACAGAAGACCAATGTATCCGCCAGGAGGAAACTCAGCACTTATAAATACAAAGCTGGAAAAAACGGCCTGCTCAGGAGGCTTGATTTCCAACCTAGTAACGAGATTGGCCACATAAACACAGGGGCCATCATCGTCGCTGATGACCTGGCACTCACCTTGAACTGTCCATACAGGATGCAAGCGAGTCTCAAAATTGCACAGCATGATGCTGCTCGCAAGCAGTATAAGTTCAATCCTAAATAAACAGAAATTCATTGCCATCAATACACCTGTCGAGGCCGTTAAACTTACCTTAAATAGCAAACCCATTGGCTCATCAGATAATGAGACTCATCTCGGGTTGGTGAGGAACAACAACGGAACAAGCAAGGACACCGTGGAAAAACGGCTCCGCGGATGCTAGGACCCAAGTGTTTAGCTTGCTGTGCACAGGTTTCAGGGGTTTTAAATAGTATAGGTCCTGAGGTGGCCCACTTGAATATAACACCTACATCATGCCTACTCTCATGTACGATCTTGAGGCAGTGGTCCTATCATCCATAGAATGCAGAAGCTAAGTGACTATCATTTCCAAACCCTGCGATGTATTCAGCACTTGCCTCAGTGTACGGCCACACCAGCGATACATCTGCTAATTGGTGTGCCACCTCTCGATGCTCTCTTAGATATAAGGATACTTGCATTATTCCACAGCATCATAGCTGGTGACTCAGAGTGTCCACCAGTATCTTACATTCATGATTTGATCTACCTTCAGCTTGCTACTAAGGACCATGCCAACTCCGCCAAGCTGGACCAGCCTCGTGTGTAGGGTGCTAAAAAAGTATGGCTAACTCCAGCTTCCGATCTAATTGGTGGCCCTCCATCTAAGAGATCATGGACAAAGATGGTAAAGACTGTGGTTCATGACCATTGGTCGGAGGTATTAAGAGTGGAGGCCAAGGTTAAGAAGACCCTGTGTTAAACTCATAAAAGATGCGGCTTCTGGTATACGTCTTCAACTGGGTAAAATTGTGTTTTTATTAGGTTTTTAGCTTATCCTAGAGACAATTGCTTGTTCCAAAAGACAACTGTGGTATTAAAAGTGAGGTTTTTATTCAGTTTATTGGTTTGTCCCAACACTTTCACTTATATGATGACCTATACCGGAAACCTTGGCGTCTTTATGTCTTAAATTCTAGGACAGAAAATTGTTTTTGTCTCAGAAATCAGAACATATGCCCCATAAAACATACAAAGTGGACAAAGGGTCCTTGTCTCATTAATGTATCAATGATATTCAAACCGATCTTGCTGTGAAGCACATATACTGTAGGGGGTATATCTGTAAAATATTGCTGATACTTCCTTTAGGTTCTGAAAATAGATTTCTGCTGTGCGTAGATTTATGGCTGTGCGTGTGTGTCGTTTGCTCATGAACCTATTATTTTTGTCTACAATACATCCTATTACTTCCTGGCCAGATTCACTGAGTGTACATTTACTAGCAGGGAACGGTGACAGAGCAGTTGTATAGCTGGCACTGATTTGTCACAAAAATCTACTGTCTACTCGTGATGTGTGTGAAGAGTATTTTTTTGTATTAGTCTTGTATTTTGTATGTGTGTTGTTGGATTAAAGAAAATTATGGATCAGAACTATGGTAAGTATATAACAAATTGTTATTTCATTTTATTCTTTATTTGATCTTTTTACTTTGAATTCTTTATTCTAACTGTCCATAAATCCAACCATTCCCCAAAACTATACAATACCACATAATCATAAGTATGTATTCATAATCCCAACTAAAGTACATTACAGTACAGATTATACTACGCAAAAATACCTGAAGATTTCATGACACTTCATGACACTCCCAACACAAAAGAAATAATAAATCACAATTGCACAATCATAAAAAATAAAGATTAAACACATACATGGAGTCTCTTACAACACTCTCAGCTGGCGAATCCGCTATATAGCACAATATTTTCATCATTTGGTAAAACGTCCTCCCAGTCCAGCTTTATATCCCCCACTTTTTGTAAGAAAAGCTTGGCTGTTGACATCACAGAATGTATAAATGTCTTGTGCAAACTCTTCAATCTCCCTAAAGCAAGAAAATAATTATCATGGAGATTGGGATTTTCACATTCCCATGGCCATCCAACATA
>JAGTTF010003706.1:9230-27899 GCA_019095985.1 Streblospio benedicti | reverse complement strand
CATCCACATTAAGCCACCTTGGGGCTGTACGCTGAACGTAAAAATCTATAGAAAAGAGCGTCACTTGTCCAACCTTGAATCCTGTGTCTGTGCTAACCAGAGTTGGGGCAACTAAAATTATAAATTATAAAATTATAAAAATTATAAAATTATAAAATATCCCTCAAACCACCTGTTGAGAAAATGATGAGAAGTGGAGTGGTGTACAAAATAACTTGTCCTCGCTGTGAAACGAGCTATGTCGGACAGACTAGCCGACATCTCCACACCCGCTTCCGAGAGCACTCCAGAAATACAGGTCCGATGAAGAGCCATTTGGCACAATGCAACACCACGCTCACAGAAGAGCATGTGGAGATCCCGAAAAGCACCCCACGGGGGGAAGCACATCTACTGACTCTGGAGGCACTGTACATCGAGGAAATAAAACCCACGATCAACACCAAGGAGGAATACAAGAGCAGGGCCCTGACCATCAAGATTTAGATGTTGTCAGCACCTGCTGATCTCTTAATCCTTAATCCTTGTGTTGTTATGTTTTGATTCATGTTCTGTATTATATTCATGTATATTGAAAACAGTACTGTTTTGTAATTTAATTTGGTTCATTTTACATTATATTCTGAAGATGACCGCAAGGTTGAAAATATTTAATTAAAATGTGAAAAAAAAGATGTTGGTTCTATCATTTATAATAAAATTATTTTGATTAAAACTATACTAAACCGAATGACAATTTTCATGACTCAACTAAACTAAACTACAGTGACTCGGGCAATTGTTATGATTAAACTAGACTAAACTGATTGATCACTTGATTAACTAAAACTAAACTAAATTTTGCAAAATAAGGATTTACAAAATGAAACTAGATCAAAAGTGTTCAAAGAACACGGCGTTGCTTGAACAACGCTGACACATGGGCGATTATGATATTGCATAAGCATTTATAAAAAACTTAAAATTGCTCCCTCGAACCTATAATTTTCTTGGCAAATAGCCAAAATTTAAAACTTATAATGGTCTCAATGAATGTAAACAGTGAATGTCGAATATGGAACTAAAATGGTACACTTTAATTGGCAAAGTGCCAAAGATGAACATATATGTTTGTCACTACATATGTGCACCTAGAATGAAATTTGGAGGTCATGGTTCAAACTGTATTGAAAGTAGAAAAAAAACACTAAAATGTCTAAACTGCTACACAATGCTGTGCTCTCTTTTCATTTAGTCAGCAAAGGGTCAAAGTTCACTGTAGGTTGTGGTCACCTGTCCCATAATATTGTATGAAATACGGAAGTCATGTGTCAAGCTAGAAATGCCAAAATTGGCTGCCAATGGTCTTCTGGAGAGAACACTTTGATTGGCAAAGTGCCACATTTGGACGCTGATGATGGTCACTGGGTATATGAGCAATACATCAAATTTGGAACTCCTGGTTCAAGCTGTATTAAAACTATGGAAGAAAATGACAAAAAATGACATAAAATGGCTTTCAGGAAAACACATTTATATTGGCAAAGTGCCAAAACTGAATATATGTAATGGACTCTAAGCATGTAAGCATTGTACCAAGTTTGAATGTGTTCATTCAAGCAGAGATACTGCAGAAAACCTCCAAAATGGACCATAAATGTCCCCGTGGAAAGCATACTTTAATTTACAATCGAATCACTCTGGTGTCGCAGCGTACCACATTGTTGTATAAAGTTTGAACAAAGTCGGTTCATCGGTATACCCTCTAGCTAGTCCAGAGACATATATACATAGATACATACATACACGCATGCTGACATACAAACAAAGTGATCACAAGGCTTTCGCTTCAGCTGCTGAGGCGACGCAATAAGTGTGAACATTCAAATGGAAACCAAAGCAGCCATTATGCTTACATTGATGGCTACATTGTAGTCATCCGTTGTTCGTCCCCTAGCTAGCAAACCAACCAATTACATAGAATTTGAGCGATTGTGTATTATCTCCCTGGCAGGGAGGGGTTTCGGCTGTATGGGTCGCACTGACCCAGCCTTATTGTAGCCCCGGGGGAAGTGGGTTTCAGCTGGGTGGCTTTCACTGAGCTAGAATCATTGTATTCTCATTAGCATAAAACATGTGTTATCTGAACACCTGGTGTATAAAAACTATCCCCCACCTGGATTATTTCAAATATGATCCACCTATTTCACAAAATGTTCATTTCACATTCCTTTTCAAATGAAGGTGTAAACGCTGCAAGTACTATAAAGTAAACATATATATTTCTATAATTTAGACATACTTTTACAAATGTATTTAGGACATAAAGCGAACATGGCAATGTGATTTCAACTAGTAGATATATCACAACTCACTTATAATGTCAGAAAGCAAGTTCAAATACTGTTGCATAACTACAACAGGCCTGCACGTATAACGTTGATGTTGATACAACTCATATATATATACTATGGTGTTGCATGATGCATCACATTAGTGCTTGTGCTCAATTACATATACAGCATAATTTATGCAAATTAGCTCTTTTGCATACATAATATTATATGACATAGTCATAGCATGGGCACGCATGTGCGTAAAAATTTGTTGTATGAATATATTATGGAAAAATAACTTCCGCTATCCATTCGACAGTCCAGGTTTCCCATTTTAAAATCCCAAATGAAGCACCATTTGTTTGTACAATAAATCTATATCTAAAATAGTTTTTGCACAATGGTGAGCACAAACAATGGTGCCTTCACAGACGCGCATCTTGGTTTCGACGAGCGATTCTGAAGTGGGTTCATAAAAGCCCCTGTTAAAAAAAAAACCTGCACCACTTTAAAAGCCTACATCCACCCTGGCGGTACTCCAGAAGGGTTGTACAAAGCTATGGTACAAGTGGAATTTTTCCAGTATGCCAAGTAGACATTTTCAAAAATGTGAGCTCTAGCTACTAGCCTAACTGTTCGCTGCAAGCCTCACAAGAAACAACTGTTGAGTGTGGCAGAGGCGCTGGCAAAAAAAAACAATGTTGAGTGGTTTTGTCATTCTACCGAAAAATGTGGCCCAGCCGTGGGGTGTATCGTGTTACAGGCAGCTCCACAGCCGAGGTGTTGCTACCGGCGTGGTGTGAAGGAAAAGTGTGTGTCATCTACTGTAACTCAAAAACTAGCATTCAAATGTGTAGTTTGTTGTTGACTGTGATCACGGGACCTGTGTGTAATGTAAATAACGTTGTTTTGAGGGTTACAGAGTGGGGGACCTGTTACTACTGCTTCATCCCTCCAATCAAGTGTCACTCAAGTGTCCGCACAAGACGTGTATATATTAAGCAAGACAAAACATAAAGAAAGTCTGCGCATTTTTTAATGTTTTCACCTCCAAAACATAAAAAACGCCCGTGCATGCCGTGCTGTATCGTGTTACCGGTGTGGTTTTTGAAATGAAAAGTGTGTGTCATCTACTGTAACTCAAAAGCTAGCATTCAAATGTGTAGTGTATTGTGGAGCCCCTGTGTAATGTAAAGAGCGTTGTTTTGAGGGTTACAGAGTGGGGGCCTGTTACTACTGCTTCATCCCTCCAATCTAACCGGTTCGCAGAAACGAGCTGAGAATAGGTAGAAAAATGAAAAGTTTGAGACTGTATGAGGGGTCAGAGGTTTACACTGCTGGTATTTAATAAGCCAGGTTTTTTTCAGTTTGCAGTTTGCCTGACAAGGAGGCTGGTTCAATACTGTGTAACCAATGTAGTGGTGCAATGTGGTCTAATCACACACGATAGACTTGATTTAAATCGTTTAGCCTCACAGCTAAATAATGTCGTGTACAATCGTCATGAGTTTAGTGCCATGCATCTCAGACATAGAGCTATTGGCGGGTGCATGCTGCTATTTGAGAACGGTCATGCACTGTGCCATGGCCCTGGCCGTACGATGGACGACGCCTGAAGGAGGACGCGTAGATATGCGCGCCTCATTCAGAAATGCGGTTACCCTGACCTACGACTGGGGATAGACACCCTTTCAACCATGACATTGGCGGCCAGCGTTGACCATCCGGTCAACCTCAGGAACGCGTGTGCTTGGTTACACGACTCCACATACAAGCCCGAGCTTCACAACGCTCTCATGCGAACGCCCCACGCACATTACAATGTGTTTAGCACGGGGCATGTTATAATAACAGGCGTGAGGCAGTTCAGTGACATTGCTTCAAAAGTGTTACCGACACTGCTGAAGATTTCGCTAGCATAAAAGTGACCAACGAGCAGCTATTTTTTTTATAATGGACGCTTTCTTAGACAGAATCTATAGCGACCCTGCTCACCCGGCATCTTATGGTGGGCTTAATAAATTGCGTGAGGCAGCCCATGCCGCGGGCTACAGCGCTTCCCATGGCAAAGTTAGAAAATGGGCGTCAAACAGCGAGGTGTATACAATGTCAAAACAAATGAGGCGTCACTTTAGCAGGCCTCATAACCTGTCGCCTTTACTGGACCTTTTCTGGGAGGCTGATCTCGTCGACTTCAGCACCGTAGCCTCTCAGAATGATGGGCATATATTTATATTAATTGTAATAGACACCGTCAGTCGATTTTCTTTTGCGCGAGCTTTGAAGACAAAGACGTCTAAGGAAACAGCCACGGCGTTTAAGAAAATTATAGAGACGGGCCGCAGGCCACGGTACAGCATACGTACAGATGCCGCAGCAAGTTCAGGGGGGGATTTGAGAAGTATTTAGCCACACTCGAGGTGCGACACTATATAGCCCGCTCAGACATTCACGTATATACACGTATGCTGAGAGGTTTATCAAGACCATATACACTAAAATGTATGGAGCTTTCCTCGCTACTCAGAAGCACCGGTGGGTAGACATTCTGGATGACGTGGTCGCCGGCTACAACGCGTCCGTGCACCGGATGACAGGGTATGCCCCTGCCGACGTGAGCACAGCTACCGAGGGTCTCGTTGCCGTGAGTCAGTTTGACATATGGCGTAAACTACACCCGGGGTAAAACCTCGTCTCAATCGCCACCTTGCAGGGGAGGGGTCAAGGGGAAGAAGAAGAAGAAGAAGAAGAAGAAGACGAAGAAGAAGAAGAAGAAGAAGAAGAAGAAGAAGAAGAAGAAGAAGCGAGGGTATTACCGCTACAGGGTCGGAGACGTAGTGAGGGTAGGAGCCCAGAGACAAGCGTTTGCACGCCAATATGACCAGAAATTTAGTGGCGAGCTATTCAAAGTGACGCATCGTTACAAGCTCCAGGACCTGGATGAGGAGGCAATAGAAGTCGCATTCTACGAAGAGGAGTTGACACGCGCAGCCTTGCCAGCTGACGACGTGTTTAAAGTGGATAAGGTGGTAAAGACACGAGGTCGAGGTCATAATAAGGAGGCCTATGTCTCTTGGCTGCATTACCCTATCACCAATCTTCTGAGACTGATAGCCCTGGTGGAGCGAAGCACTAACCAGACATTTCGAGATCGCGTCCCATTGAAGCATATTTACCCCATATCTGTGATCCAGCCTGAGCTCAACAGTATACGACTGAGGTTATCCACCCCGGACGGTGAGAGTCTCACCTTCATATCACGAGTACACTGTGTGCTGAGCCTGAGCTAAAATGAGTAAGAAGGGGGTGCTCAAAGAGAGAGGCCCCATGGTGGAAGATTGGATAGCTCACTACAAGAAGACAATGCTGAGGGGGACAGGGGTCAAAAGGTGTGGTACATTCAAAGCACGGGTAAAAAGCCACCAGCCCAACCCCAAGAAGTCATAAAAGCAGTCACCCCCGTAGCACAGGCACTGTAACAGGCCAAAGACAAGCTCGCCGAGGAACTGAGAAGTGAAGCCAGACCTCAAGAGAGAAAGAATCGTCGTGTTCAGACCAAGCTGCTCAGGAGAGGCCCTCCAGGAACGCACCACACGAAACTCGACATGGACAAATCTATATTTGAGTGACAATGTACTCAGAATCAGACACCTACGCATGCGACGAGCGTATGAACCTCTTTACCGACCCGCCAGTTAACGAGGGAATTGCTCAAGTTGAAGAGGTTGTCTACAGACCCACATCGCAGATTACCACCCCTAATGTGTTAATCAATTTCTTCATACCAGCCACCACCAAGTACATACGTCTAGACTCGCTTACGGTGCAGCTGCAGATATTGAAAAAAGACGGCACCCCGATACCCGAGAATGCCAATGTGACGCTGGTGAATAGCCCTATGGCCGGATTATTAAGCAACCTGGAGGTCAAGCTGAACGGGGCAGATTGTAATAAATTTACGACACCCCTCTACAGTTACAAGGGCTAGCTAGACACATTGCTGGAATACGGCGAGGATGTGAAAGACAGTTGGCGCCAGGCCATGGTGTACAAGACAGATGTTCACGAGAATCCGGTGGTGGCCAGAACTCAAGCCACAGCCGCCGCCTGAACGCTCAACGGGACCCAGATATGGCGCAGTGCCCGTACGGCTCAATAAAAAATCTGCGAAATAGAGGGTAAACTGAACGCCGACATCTTCAAATGCCCTCGCTACCTCATCAGCAATGACATTGTGGCCGTAGGTTTGCGACTATGGCAAAGCAGGGACGCTTTCAGACTGCTCGTTGATGATGCCGATTAGTATACCGTCAGATTTGTGGATGTGGCCCTCAAAGTTGACCTGGCCACCCTGGCATCGGCCCTCTCCGTTGCTCACAAGAACGTGATACAGGATCACGATGCTCTCTACCCCTTTGAAAAGACGGACTACCGTATATTCAGCATCGGGCAAAACGACTTAAACTGTTGCTTCGACAATGTTTTCCGAGGGAGAGTGCCCAAGAAGGTTCTGGCCTTTCTAGTGGCCGCAGACGCCATCAACTGGGATTACGACCTTAACCCGTACAAGTTTCATCATTACGACACGTAATACGTAAATTTCAGCGTTGACGGTGTGAGCTAGCCATCTTCCAGGGTTTCCCTGGGTTTTGGACTTTGAAAACAATCAATACACCGAAGCCTTTGTCAATCTATATAAAGCTATAGGCCAATTTGGTAAACGCCAGAGGTGTGGAATCACCTATGACGACTACAAGAACGGTTGGGCCATTTTCGGCCATTTTGGCCATAGCCGCCAACACGCCCATCGCAACACCTAAAGGATTGGGTCACGTGAGACTTCAATTGAGGTTTGCAAAGGCCTTATCCCACGCTGTATGCCTAGTCGTCATGGTGCATTCGATGCCACAATGCGCGTTAAAGCGTCCAGGATGGTCGAAATTATGGAGTGAGGAAAAAATGTTCCATGTAATTAGTAGTAGTAGTACGCTTTTTTCATGTTTTTGCAACACTTGTAACGCTTGTAGAAAAAAATGTTAGTAATAAAAAGTGTGAAAAAAGAAAAGAGAGTTGTCATCACTACACACACACGTCGATATAGTGAGAATAAGTAGTGATAACCCACAATACTACACGTGAAAAATACATAACAGTTACCAGAAAAGCTCGCACACGCTCCACACTGATATTACGTTTTTTTAAAGAAGGATAGGTAATATTACGTGAAAGCTTACGCATACTGTGGAGATGATGTGAAAACAGTGGCAGCCAGACTGTTTTATTATCAGCAGGTGTACATCCATCAAAGGCGTGTTTTATCATCCGGCTATCACTGGATTGTACCACACGGTAAGGGTTGGATTTTACATGTGTTTGTGAGACTCATCCCGGGTGTCGATCTGGAAACTTATATGACCACATGAAAGACGGCCGTGACATCGTTTGGCTCCTTCAATCTTGCGGTGCTGGAGAAGAAATCAAAGTGAGCACGAGCGTCTTCATGAACCGCATGTATGTCCATATTCGCGTCTCGGCCCCGGGGCCGTCCTACGCGTGTGGTGACAACTTTTAACTCTTTGCACGAGTTTGGGAAACAGCTGGTCTCCGACGTGGAAACAAGTGAAGGTGCACGAGTTTATGAAACCATTCTGAAGGAGGAGGGGAAAGCAAATATACGAAGAGAGTGTGAAGGGTGTAAACTTGATTTGCCCTCACAAACCGATCACGACTGCATGATGACGCCTACACACATTGTGCAAGATGCCATCAACGCCGCCCTCATAACACCGCAGAATCAGCATTGGACAAGGGCATTGTGCTAAAAACTTCAGCATTCGAAACATTTCAACATGCAATGAATATTCACACACCAGTCATCAAGACTGATGTTTTGGATAGTTATGCAAATACATTTCTTTCTCGATCCATATGTTTTTTTTCGTGTGTTTTGATGTATTTTTATTGAATGTATTATATACTGAGCTGTACATGAAAAATGCTTTATAAAAGTGTATCAAAAGTCCTTTTGTTATTGTTGTCATTGGTGGGGGATGAAAAAACCACATGGGCTCTCCCAGCAGGCGTTTGACAGGCCGTGTCGACCTTTTGACCTTTTGACCCCACGACTCTCTCTAATCTAATGCGCACGTGCCATATCCCCCGGCCACAGACGTCTGTTACCCCTGGAGAACTGGAAAAAGTGCCCAATGTTTTATAAAATGCTTTTATCAAATGCTTTTTAAAAACAACAATGGCTGCTTACATTTTTTCTATTACCCATCCTCAACTAATCGGTAACAAAAATGCTGTGACCGTGCTGAGCTGGATCTGCCCATACCAGGGTCAGGGGAGCTCGTCAAAAGCGTTGTCGCTGATCCCGGAATCGCACCCATCCGGCTATTTTGACAGAAAAAAACATCCCTCTGTTACTGGTGGGCCCTCGTTTGATAGTGTTTGCTAATGGTGAAAAAAAGATAGAGCTATAAGTTCATTAGGCACCAAACTCACCTGCAAAACGTCCGCGCTGCAGACTAGCGTCTCATCCGAGGCTGCCCCGGTGGACACGCTGGGTCGAGCTGCTTCGGGACCGTCAGAGCAATGCGCTATAAGCGCGCTCAGTTTGGCACCGGCTCCCTGGTGAATTGGGGCCTCGGGCATGTCAGTGCTCGACGAGTGCGGCGGGGTGATGTCCACGTGGGCCTGATCCTGAGATGAAAAAAAAAGTGTAGGCGGTGATGAGCAGCTCGTGTAGTACGTTATTGAGCAGCTTGTGAGGGGTGTAGACGCTATTGAGTAGCTCGTATAGATGTTATTGAGTAACTCGTGTAGACACTATTGAACTGATGAGTGGTGAGGTTTTAACATTATTGTGGCGGAAAAACAGGGGTACCTACCATGAAGCACCCGATTTCGGGAGAGGCTGAGTCTCAGTTCGTTCCACTCGTTGGCCTCGCGGTCGAGACAGTAGTCTGTGACATGTCTCAACGTTCTCGGAACATGTTTGAAGAGAGTGAATTGTCAAAGTTCCATTTGGCTGCATGCAACAGAGCAGTTTGTTTGGCTCCCTGTGCCAGGAGGCAATGGTTGGAGATTGGACAAACATAAAAACAATTGTGCCTCCCTCAAAGAAGTGGTCCAGGACACGGTGGTTTTGATGCTTTGGTTTGTGGATAAAGGCTAGATGAAGTAATGTGACAGAAATAGCATACACAGGTGACAGAGCCTAATCTGTACTTGATCAGAAGCTGGCTAAGTATGAACACGTCTCTAAGTATATGGGGAGGTTAGCCTAGTGGTCTAAGAAACCTGTCCATGCACATATGACTGGTCTCAGTGGTCTGGTGTGAACAGAAGATTGTGAGCTCTATTCTACAACCTTCCAAATGTTTACAGGGTTCCTGAAAATTTCGCACCTGTGTTTATGAGAAAACCTGCAAGCACCAGTAGCAGTACTGGTCTTCTGAAAATGTACCTGCAAAAGTACATGTGCTACAAAGCAATGCAAATGTAGGAAAGAGATATTGGTGTGGTCGGACGCATGTGGTTACTATGTTGAGCGCGCGCTACATTAACAGGCTTGTTGATGATGTGTCAGATTCAGATGAAGGTGTTTCATCCTATGTGTAGGAAGAATTGTGTGTATGTTGATGGTAGCAACAATGTGTTGATTACCATTCTAATAATCTTATAAGAAACATTGGTATGAAAATATTTGTAACAGTGATTACAGTTGTTGTGCTTGCATGTATAGGTATAAATTTACTATATCAAGTTGAATATATAGACATATATCTTTAATCAGTTATACGAAGCTGTGTTTGTCTCTTAGTGAAAAAAACCTTAACATATTATATTTTGATAGTTGGTAAAAAAAATTAACTTTAGGTTCTAGTCAAAAATATCATTTGACCACGTTTATTAGATAATTCATGTTTAGTTAAGAATCAGAATGTACATGTACTCTACTTACAAAGTAGTAACATAGTTTACTTAGATAAAGTTTCTAGTCAAATACATTGGTATCCTGTTACAAGTATTAATAACTAATTTATATTTTTTGTCTTTCACTTTAGAAGCTCAACATGTATCTAAACATAGTGAGAATAAAATGTTACGAAAATCATATGGGTCGTTATGGTACAATCTGATTGCTTTGAAATGATAGCATGACCTGATGATGCACCACATCTGATATTGTGAGAACTTCAAATAGCTTTATTTTAACAAATGCATTTCAGCCTATATTGTTAAATGCTTTACAACTCTCGCAAGATCTCGATTTTTATGTCTTCTTGAAATGATGCTGCAAAATTAAATTTGGAAGTAGGATTAGCAATATGCTTATAAATGGCCAAAAACGACAATTACAACACCCTTGATAACTCATTATGCTAGAAAATTGGTTTATAGAAGTGTTTTAACATCAAATCATTAACACAGTCCATAGAATCTGACTACAAACAGAATGAACGAATATTTCTTTAAATTGTGTAGGTCGCTATGTTCAAACCTGATTTTTATGTATAAGCATAAATATTTGACAAATTTTGAAATAAAAAACGAAATGAGCACTTTTTAATTGTCTACAAACCACAAAACAAAATATTATCATACTCTACTATCAAATGCATTACAATTTCTAATGATAGTGTCAAACTGATGTCATTGCGCACAATGTGTGCTAGAAAATGATGTTGGGGGTGGGGTTACCATTATGCCTATGAAATTGTCAAATATGAAGATAGAGAAGCCCCAGATGGCTCTTTGGATTCACAAATGAATACAGCATGTGTGCAAATAATGACGATTTCATTTTGAGTAGAACAGCTTTTATAAAACAAAAGTATATGCAATTTCTTATTTCAAACCAAAGTGACATTTTTGACAAAATGACCTAATCTACGGAAACGTCTCCAGAAAGAGAAAGAAAAGAGCTAGGACAATTTTCATAGCTGGTATATCTAGCCAAGTAGTTGGTGTATATAACCTGTAAACAATAAATCTATATCTAAAATAGTTTTTTGCACAATGGTGAGCACAAACAATTGTGCCTTCACAGACGCGCATCTTGGTTTCGACGAGCGATTCTGAAGTGGGTTTATAAAAGCCCCTGTTAAAAACTGCACCACTTTAAAAGCCTACATCCACCCTGGCGGTGCCCCAGAAGGGTTGTACAAAGCTATGGTACAAGTGGAATTTTTCCAGTATGCCAAGTACACCTTTTCAAAAATGTGAGCTCTAGCTGCTAGCCTATTGAGGCATACACGTGTACATGAACAATTAAACTCACTTTACACATAAGCGATGGAAGGCGAACCCATGCAACGCATCTACACGTATTTGCCTCGCAACCCCATGCTCTTCTCCAACGACTCGGAGATAGAAGTCATGATGGTCGCGAGTTCTGCTCCTGAGGGCTCCGCTGTCGGCTGATTGCCGTACACAAGATCAGTGGGTTTCTTAACCTTGAACTTGGCCTGGGGCATCTCCATAATTGGGGAGCTAGTTGGAGGAACTGTGCTGGGGGGTCACTCTGGGTTGAGCTGCTGCTTTCCCCACAGAGTGCTTCTTGCTGTGGGACTTGCGGTTCACAGGCACGGGTCGCTGAACAGCACGGCTGTAACCCTCGATGAGCTTGGGTGGCGCCGAGTTGGTCTCAGTGAAGCTGGTTATCCATTTGGCAGTCTTGCACGTCTCCAACCATTCAACGTGCTGGCACCCCCATCCCTGTTTGGTGTAGTCGATCCATGGCAGGTGGAATCTTACCACGACCCTCGCGAGGTTGGCATTGTTGTACCAACGCTTCCGGCCGATGATTCTTGGTTCACAGACTTTGTTGTGATAGGCCTCCAAGAACTCTACCACCATCTGTTGAGCTAAGGACTTGAAATCCGGCATGCGGTAGCCCATGGAGTCCTTGGCTGGCTCGTCACGGTCCCATCTCTTTGTGGGCTTGGCATCGAAGGCTACCTTCAACACCCCCTTGCGGATCTTGACTTCCTCGTAGTGGTGGTCAAGCAAATGGGCTCCCACTGTTGCCACAGTCAGGAAACACAGCCCTTGACCCGCGACGTTGTTCTTGTTGACTGGCTTGGCACTGCAACAGGGAGCTAGGAAACAGCACCCCTGACCCATGTGAAAATGCTGCCAGTGCTCGAGGACGCACTCGAATCCCTTCCATCCATGCTCTTTGTAGGACCTTGGGGCGGGTTCACACAGTGGCTCTACAGCGAACCGACTGCAGTCTTCTGGTACTAGTAGCCGACTTGTACTCCTTGACGACCATGGCTTGTGGTTGCAGGAGCATGGCCTAGGGAGCATCTAATGCAGCCCACGGGTCATAACCCTTCACCAGACATCTCATGCCGCTTTCCAGCCACTCAGTATATAGAGCTTCTATATATTTGCCCGACATCGTGCTTTTGGGCAATCTTAGGACAGAGACTGTCACTTCCGGCAGTAGCAGAGGGTAGCGAGTGTACCCCAGGATTGACACTATACGAGACCCCCCACTTCATCTGTATTCCGGCTTCTTTTCTACTGGGCGAGGATCGTTGGCCCCTTGGCCCATCCACTTTACCCAGTCCACGTTCCCATAGTCAGGCCCCGACTGGAGCTCGTACGAGTGTTGTGACCAGCCTGTCACTTCGTCTGTGAGAAAGGTCACATAATCCAGGGGGGTCACATTCCCGGAACAAGCCTGCTGTGCTGGCATCAAAATATGTATGCAGATTTTATGGTTTCAAAGCAACCAATGATGTGAATGAAGCCCATTATAGGCCATTATATGAACATCATGCAGATGACTGGAAAAATTAATGAGGTATATACATGTATAATCATATAGTCTGTCTGTATCGTTGTGAATTTTGTGAATTATCAATTCATTACTTATCACTCATCAGCATTTTGATTTATTGCAGGATAATCCTCTTTCAAATATTAAGAAGGTTCGACTGAGCACTTTTGCCCCCTTGTCAAATTACACTTCCACAAAAGGTTGCTAGAGCTCACTACTTAACCATGATCTGATGTTATGCTGATTCACCACACCCAGCTAGAGGCTTTATAAAACCAGAAGCATATGGTTGGAAACTGGAAAATGAAATGATTGTGCCAATGTGGTATGATGGACCATCAACTCCTACTGAGAATTTATTTGATCAAGGGGACACAACTGAAGAGATAGATACAGTGGGAATTGACGATGAAGAAGATGATGAACAATGATCTAATGATTCTCATGATGTAAATTAGTAGTATGTTGTATGTTGTATGCAATCTGTGAAAACAAAAACTCTAGAATCTTGTAAATATATGTCATATTTTGTTTGTACTAATATGTATAATTTAAATGTATTTGAAATATGTTGTAACAATTAAGAACGAAACAGTTAAGAAACTACCCATTTGTATTTTTATTTTTATTTGTTTATACCCATTTGTATATCAAGAGTATTTCATTTGTATATTTCAAATGGTACTGACTAAATCTACCCAAATGATGCTGACCAGCTGACCCCAGAGATCTTTGACCTCGTCTGTCGGTCACTTTCCGTCAATTTATTTGTCTGTCCATGTGATTTCTGAAGAGTACAAACGCTATGAAACATTTTGAAAAATTAGAAGTGGTATTTGATAGCTGGTACCCGAACCATGCTGACCACTGACCCCAGAGACCTTTGACCTCGTCTGTCTGCCGCTTTCCTTCGTGTTATTTGTCTGTCCATGTTATTTCTGAACAGTACAGACCCCAAGGATCATTTTAAAATTTATTTGAAGTGGTACCTAGTTCGGCTACCTAAGCCCGATTTTAGCGGTCAGTCTTGGCCGTCTGTCGGTCACTTTCCGCAAAATTGGGCCAAGTCCTCAACTTGGGCGTATTGGGGCGTCGCTGAACGGAGTAAAAATGCATGGTGCAACGAGTTTCTGAGCCAAACGAAGAGTTACTTATAATTGCTGAAAATATCCAATCTCCAGACGCAGCATAACTTGTTGCAGCAAACTTTAAACAAACTGTAAATTCGTCCCAAATTTTTGAGCATGTTCAAAAATTTCTGACGAATTTGCCAGTTTGCCAGTGCACGTAGATCTACGTCGGAGGAATTCGCTAATGTGTAAAGCAGGTTTTAAAGTGCAATGTACACTATGCAAATTTATTGAATGTATTGTAAAAAACCCATTCTATCATGTTCAAAATTTCACCGCCAATTTGCCTGATTGGTCAATCTCCGTTCGGAATTTTGCTAATGGAAAACAGGTCCCAAAAAAAACCCCTTTACACTATGCAAATTTATACATGTATTGTAAAAAAGGCACTGTTCACGATTTTAGCAACAGGTTGTCTCCATGGCGCTCAAAACATGTACTTGAATTGAATGTTAATATGATTTATTTAAAACTAAAACACTGAATGTTGCTGTTATTATGATACAAAGAATTTTGCGAATGTTCTACGATCCATAGACGTAGCATAACTATTTGTAACCTACATAATCTAACCAGTATATTATTTTTAACATGTTCAAAATGTTCTGACAAAGAAATTTGCCAGTTCGTCGTTGCACGTAGAGCTACGTAGACAGAATTCGCTAATATGTAAGGCTTTAGCTGTCACATGTTGGCGAGTGGGCGATCGTCACTGTCACATGTTGGCGAGTGGGCGATCGTCACACCGACTGTTTATTTGACGCAGAGTATCGTCGTAAGTGGATTAAAACTACATTTCATCAATCTGACCCATGGAGATTACAGCCTAATTAATCCGTCACATAATCATTATGATTGGGTCAGAATTCTGCAAATCACGAGTCTAGCTGCCGATTGTGTCACAGATTAATTGCTGACACCCACGAAACATGTGCTGGTCACGAGGGCAACGGCTGCTTTCGGGAAAACTACAGTACAGTAGGACCCACCTATTAAGATAAGTCCTTGTGTTTGGCTCAAGTGGTATTTATAGACAGACGGTCACTCATAGGCAGATCAAGGGCGGGGGTGGGGGGGGGGGGGTAGGGCAGGGGTGCAAGGGGCGCGCGACCCCCTGTCCCCTCCAAAATACTTCATTTTCATAGTTTTTATATATATCCTCCATCGATCGCGCGTACAAAACTCATCAAATCCCTGAAGTGCGCCCCCGCCCCTCTAAAAACCTGCATCTGCCATTCGTCACTTAACAGTTGTTGAACCCATAAAAATAGCCTTAACAAGTAGATTGTCTCAACATCGAAGTAACCTTTATTGGAGATTCTAGTGTATTTGTTTTGGTGAAAAAGAAGGGCCGTGTGACGCCTGCTGTACAACCAGCCACCACCAGCCACCACCAGCTGACCACTTCGCCACCCTCACCCACACCCGCCAAACACGTGACGAGGACAGAGGTCTGCTGGTCAGCGGCAGCCGCCACCTAATGACCAGATGCATGGTAGAGATTGGTGACCAAACACTGAGAGCGTCAATGTTGAGACTCCATCTATATCGAACGTTAATACAAGGCAGACATGGTTGGTAACATTTTGAGACACAAATGTCGAGGCGTTGCCAATAGTGTGGGTCAATAAATCCCACATGACTATTTTCGTCTTATTTATCACATAGTTTCACACATCCCACTATGTTTCCGCCCTTACCCCCACTTGACACTTCCTTGACATCTATCATCCTTCTTGTTTTGGCTGTTGTCTAGATTCGTCTGCCTTTTCACACACCAAACTTCCTTCTAACCCCAACAGTGACCCGCGTGAGGAGGTCATTGTTTCACTATATGTGCACTTTTCACGTATGTGCTTTTTGCGTTCTACCAGATTAACTGAAAAATAATCTTAGGTCGTGTATAATAAATGCAGAATGAAAATTGAAGTAAGTTAATGAAAATTGTACATGTATACAAATGGCAGAATCACTTTCCACAACGTTCACAGTTACTTATGATGCATGAATCGGAAGTTGACGTAACTTTCCGCAGGTTCTCGCGAGGCACTCATATCACGGAAATTAGCAAACAATATGCTTCTGTTGCTGTTCTTTTTAAAAGTTTCTAGCGTATCTTATGTCAGCTGATATTACCTATACATAAATTGTTTATACGGGATTAAGAAACAAAACGAAAATAATGACACAAACACAGACAAGAGAAAAAAAGCAGTTGTTTTGAAAACAGTACCACGTGACATGTTCTCACGATGCTATTTACCAGACATGCGAATTACGAGACGCAATTGGAACCTTAGAAAGATTATTTAGAATGAAATTATGCCTAATACAAGTCGTCTGATCAAAGCAAGTAGCAGGCGTGGGATGTTTGATATGATACGCAGTTCACATTGTATCGAGGCAGGAGTTTTCCCTTTACAAAGCACGTACGTGCTCACCTATATATGTGGGAGTTTATTACAAGGCTAAAGCGGCCCTCCATCATTGGAGTGCCTCCCACCACGAGGTAGATCGGGAGGAGGCCCATCCATCTTGACAGACTGAGAACTCCCGCACATTAGCGGCCGCCCACGGAGGGTGAATGCGCCACCACCTCGAGCCCGTCACAGCCTCACGGGCTTTGATCACAACATGCAATATGTTAGAGATGAGCGGCTCAAATTGACACCACTCTTGGGTTTCGACCGGTATTTTTGCTTGTTATAGGTCTAATGGTAAGTTGGAGAAGCATGTGGTTGGTGGTGCTTCGTGTAGTGTTGATCTTTATGGCACCACTGCCAAAGAGTAGTAGGCATGATGTACATTTTGTCATGCTCCGCAAAAGTGGAACAATGTTCCACTTGGGGCGGGGGGGGGGGTGTTGGGTCAGTCCAGTTTCTGATGTTCAATTTTTTGTCGTTCCAAGATGTTTTTGCACGCGCTGAAAATTTCCATAAATCAGGATTCATCTATTTGCTATTTGAATGTGGCATTCGAGATTAATATATGAGACAATATTTAAGACAATATATAAATTCCACGAATAGTGTTTGATAGATGTTTTTTTTTTGCAAAAATGTATATAATCTCTTATTTCCGGCATCAAATTTACAAATGCACATGTAACTTGTTATCTAGGTCTACAACGTACCCAGTAGTATTTATGACTGCCCTGAAGATTGTTAAATGAGAACAACATGATTTCCTCATGAATGCATTCACCATGTAAATGGTAAGCTGCTGTTTTTGAATCAATATTCTTTAAAATTATTTTCCACGTCGTTGTATGATAATATTTAACATTTAAACAAGTACAATAAATTAAAAATAATGTAATAACTTCCAAACTTTTGACAGCTAACAGCTTCCTTGCTCACGGAACGAGGCTGTCATAACAAACAGCTTCGAACCTCAGGATTCCCGGTGGTGTGGTCCCTCTCCGCTCAGACTCCTCCCTCGTCCTTCCTGTTGAGACTGACCTTCTTCACTTTATTCACTGTTAATATGTATGCCTTTCGCTATTTTCATGTGTATGTCTCTATTTTCTGTATCAATGATGGTTTTCTGAACTTCCATACATAATTGGTTACATTATTAGTGATCAAAAAGCACAATGAGACTATGCATATCTACTCAATCCAAGATAATTTCAAGCTGATGAAGTGTAATGGTCCCATTAGTTTGCCTTGTCCTCCAGTCCATCAGAAAGGTCACATGGGGGGTCATTGTTCATTGTGCCTTTGAAGGGTTAGACTCAAAGACGTAGTTAAATGATTAGGCAACAAATAATTGTAACAATGACAGCCGTTGGGACTT
This sequence comes from Streblospio benedicti, assembly GCA_019095985.1. Taxonomy (NCBI): domain Eukaryota; kingdom Metazoa; phylum Annelida; class Polychaeta; order Spionida; family Spionidae; genus Streblospio; species Streblospio benedicti. Next base: position 9,858 of record JAGTTF010003706.1, on the reverse strand, counting down.
AATCGTGTTGTAGCTCAACAACAACACCAGAAGGAGGAGAGAAGAGAGAATAATACAAGGGACTGTAGAAGATGGAATGATGAAGCTTCAGAAGGCGGCCTTTGAAGATGTTCAAGTTGATGCTCACCAGCAGAGACGACCATATACACAGACTAGATTGTGGGTACGGCCTAGTCCGCCATGCTGCTGTTTTGAAGAGAAACACGTGTTGAAAGACCAAAGCTGATGGTATTTCACGGTTTAATGGCCACAAAGCCGCTATTTCTGGCAGCGATCATCACACCTCTTCAGAATGCTTCTTCTGTCTCGGCCCTTTCCCGTCACCTACAACGTCTCTGACGGTTTGTACGGCTCAGTGACTATGACAAGCACTTCATCTTCAAACAGTTACCCCCCCCCCCCATTACACAGAAGGCTCGGACGGTTTTTCGATAAAAATGCGAAAAATGACAAAGTCCCGCTACGTCGACCAATTCCGCCCGTTGTTTGTGACTCTGTTTGCTATCCGTCCAGAGGATCCACGCCACCTCTCGAGAGAAGTGTGGAGCCCGGCCCGGCCAGAGTCATCAGTATTGATCAGGGGATAATCCCCTGCAGGCGGAGGTGACGGACAGAGAATGCTCCGTTT
>JAGTTF010003696.1:0-15936 GCA_019095985.1 Streblospio benedicti | reverse complement strand
GAATCCTGGAGTCAAATGGAAGAAAATTAAGATAAAAATACAATACAAAATACAATACAATTTAAAACAAGATACAATTATTATAGTTACACCTAAACCTCGATATAACGCGGACATTGGGGTCCAGAATTCGTGAACCGCGTTATTCCCGAAAGCGTTTTTTAGAAAGTTTTTAAAAACGTGCTAAATTATGTAAGAAATTACCTGAGTGATGTTATGTTGTATATTGAATATTAAAATAAATACAAATTGGAATATTTCTGAGCTCAACCACATGTTTTCAAGTAAGTAAGCAAGTAAGTAAACACGGTTTAGTTTATTACAAGGTCTCGTGACACAATAAATGAACCAGTACATAAATGTTAACAAAACAACGTTTAAGATTTCTATGCATAACTATGCGAACTGAGACCTTAATGCGGAAATTATTGCACATGCGTGCCATCTCGATTCCAAGTATACTAAACAAATAATACCACTTCATCAATATTACAATCAAATGAATCCAAAAATTTGCAAGTAAAAGGGCCAAAGTGAGAAAATTTCTTATTCTGCAAACTTTCTGTTGTGCATTTGTGTGTCAATATCTCTCCTTTGAAAGACGCTGTATCTTCCACAAAGCTGGAGAGCCTCACCCCATCACAATGAAAAAATAAGTAATAATATTATTGTACTAGATAATTATGCTTCCAATAAAAATGGCTTTTCTTTCTATTTATTAAACACATGTGAAGCTAAAAATAAATACTTGTTCTGTCTTTTTCATATTTGTTGGAAATGTCATAAAAAGTTATTTCTTATTTTTATGCTTAGGCCTCGATTTCACTTCACAACTCGATTCACTACTCATCTCGTAGTCACTCACTATCACATGAGGTTGGAGGTGTTCTTTTCTTTTTGTTCTTTTTGGATTCATTTTCGTTCAATATACGTGGGGCCTTCTTCAAAGATTTTTTTCCAACACATGGTCTTTTTACGCTGATACGCTTTTTTTCATCCTAGCTACTTGAATCAGCATTAGGCGTTGTGTTCTTTTTCCTCCTTTTTTCAATAACAGTGTTTTCTTTACTGCCAGTGCTAGTGCAGCGAGTTCTTCAGAATCCGATGGTACAGTAAGAAGGTTTGAATTCCCAATGACCTCACTACAAAAAAGAAATGATTATTGGATCTGTTATGGCCGGGTTTAACAGAGCCTAAGAGTCTTTGAATTTGTCGACATCTCTGTTGGTACACATAGCAGTTATGCAACTGTGTAGTCACTGGTTTTTTCTTTAGCAGGTTTAATTTCGGTAAACTAAAGCACGAGCACGACGTATTGTAGAAAATGCATTTGGAATACTAGCTAATCGATTCAGATGTTTGTTGAGCACCATGGCACTGACGCCTAACAACGTTACGCTTGTGGTCAAGGCATGTCTAACCCTTCACAACATCATGAGGATGCGCTACCCACGACTCCAAAATGTGGACCTTGATTATGAAGACGACCAGGGCAATCTAGTCCCAGGTGCATGGAGAGACAATGCTGTTCTGCAAGACGTAGAGGCCGCAGGACGTGGACCAAGAACTACCGCAGCCGGCAAGGAGCTCAGGGCATATCTTAAAAACTATTTCAATAGCCCGGCAGGAAGTGTCCCTTGGCAGAATGCAGCCATTGATGATTGACATTTTCTTTAAAATCATTCATGATTCATGATTGTGATTGTGATGAAATATTATACAGGCGCTGGCAGAAGCCTGCTACAAGGCATCACGATGTTTTAAAAGCACCTCACAAAAAAAGATTACTTCTATTACATAGATTATATTCCTAAGAACTTCATACATGTTTCTAACGTAGTTAGCAAATGGCCATATTGTGTTGGTCTTTATTTTATGCATTAAAAACATTTTATTGTAGTAATAGGACCCAGGTTGAAAACTTTTATTTAATTAATATTTTGAAAAACTTTAAATAAGGACCATATAAAAAAGAAATATAAACACCACCCCAATATAGATTACACAACATACATTATTTGCACAACATAGATTATTTTTCAACAAAAACGAAAAATCATCAAAAAAAATTTATTTGGTACTTTTATACAGTCTTGTTACAGTCTTGTTACGTCTTGTCACGTTACAATCATAGCTTAACTACATGACATAATACTTATTTTATTTATATAAAAATGAATTGTCCTTATGCAAAAATAACATCATATTATTTTTTAAAACATGCTCACAGCATACGTACACATTCTTAACTATCTAACTCCTGTGATGCCTGTGCATTGTCAATGTCTTCTCCCCCGACCTCACTGTTGAGAGCAGAAGATACTCTTTCAAGTGAACGGCGAGGTGCTGGGGGTGTATTCAATGGATGGTATCTTCTTTTGTACACGTGGTGATGAAATCTTTATACAGCCATCCCGAGCTTATGTCCAGCGCTGTTGTAATGGGATGTTTGGCAGATAGCGCGGTTATTTCATCACGCAGTCGTTGATGTGTGGCTGCCTGCACGTCCCCTCTGGGAAATGGTATGATTAAGATGATGTGTTTTAGGTCCGGGGCCGCGTCCATAATGTGAAGCAGCCCTGTTTCCAAATTGAGAAGGCATTGCCTAAAAGACTCTTTCTCGTAGCAAGTTGTCGGAGACGGATTCCATGGTGGCCAAATCCTGCGAACCCACACAGATGACAACACCGTGGAGTTGGTTGAGTGGCAGTGTGTCTGCGAGAAGCGGGATATCCTTGGCTGTGGCTTTTTCTTTCAGGGCAAGATGCCATCCTTGCCTGTATGCCGACGAGTTCAGTTTTTTGTCCTCTGCCATATGCTTTACGTGGCCGTCGGCTATCCACCCGACCTGTGCTTGTCGAGGGTGTTTTGTAGGTAGAGCGGAACCTTCGTTGCAGCCTTTCCGCTTCTGCGGGGTGTTTTTATCCTCAAAAAGTTGTCTCTTTACGTGGGCGGAGTCTGCTGGTGTCGGCGTGTTGTGGCGGGCGAGCCTCGAAGAAGTGGAAGGATGGTGGAAAGCGCTGAAGATCACGAACACTTTCTTGAAAAAAGCTAACCCACAAAAAGCAGTACCTGAGAGGTGGATGCACCACCAACACCCATGGACCCTAGATGAATTGCTTACGGCCATTACAACAGACGTTGAAAGCCCGGCCAAGTCAAGCACCACTTTTCCCAGCTTGCAAACGAAGACACCAATCAAGAGGGGAAGAGGGCGCCCAAGATCAACGGAAAGAATCCAAAGTACCTCTCAAGAATCCTTTACAATTTCTGACCCTCAGCCTCAGCCTAAAAATACTGTAACAATTGGGAATGATCAGTGCAGTGGACGCACCTGCTGCAGGACTTCAGCGACGCTAACCTGCAAACAATTGGTCGTCTAACTGCCACGTGGATCGATAGCTGCAGCCAATCATCGACTCAGCACCCATCTTAGACACCAACAGTTAGTAGGCATAGTGACCCACAACTCAAAGACCTACCCAGCATGGCAGTTGGGGCTGGACATATGGCGGTGTCACCTACTTGCCCTCGACACTAAGAGTAAACCATACCACCAAATGCCCCTCCCCTCATCATGTCAACGCCCATCCACTTTCAGACTACCTCATACCACCTTTAAACTATATACATACATAACACAACATCCCATTACCAACCCCAGCCTCGAGTTGGGGAAGTGTTTTTTTTTTCCAAATAACCTAGGTCAGGTATCCAGAGCAGGGCCAGACGACACACAGGTAACCAACCTTTACAGCTCATATCATTGATGTACACTCCATGGCTTGGTCTCTATATTCTTCCTAACACCGTTTCTCCCCACATAACAACTGGGGGTACTAGGGGCCCCCCTCTACTCACTGCCCTTTTGTAGCTTTCTTCATCGTTGCACCGGCTACGGCCTTGATCTATGTGACCATTAAGTGGCCCATAGATTAGCATATATTTTTCCTGCATTACAAACTTCTTTCTATAGGGTCTGGACTGCAGATTCATGCCCTCCAGACAGGTGGCTCTCTTCTTCATTCGTCTTACACGCTCCCTCTGTAGGGTCAAAGATTTCAGCTTTATACAGTGAAATCCCTGCCAGTAGAACAAACTTCTTCACTATACTCACATCCTTACTCTGTAGTACCCAATGAACCCGTGGGGGTTCTTGGGCTAGCCCTGTCCTATCCCCCTTAACACACCCTTCCCTGGTAGCACATCTTGCTGGGTCGTTAACGACCACCTTGTCATGCTACCCTCCGGTTGGTGAAAAACACTGCATTACAGCCCACTATGTCCCATCCGTTCTCTCGGTGCTGACTCTGCGGGGTAGCCTGGGGACTGAATGGTGTACTGGGACCTCTAACGGGTGCCCGGGCCCATTCCACGGTCCTCGCACTGTCTTGGCGAGCGATGCTTATGGGTCGCTCACAGGTTGTTGGTGAGCGATGCTTTATAGATCGACTCGGCTCACAGCAGCATGCAGTGGAGAGGTGGGCTTAGGTACCCAGGTACCTCGTTGCCTGGGGGGCAGCTCGTGTATCCTGGTAGGTAGGGGAAAAGCATAACGCCTAGCCCCGGCCTGCTCAGGTTGCGACGGTATCAAATCAAATCAAATCAAATAGCATTTAATTCTGTGTTCTATATGTTCCCTTGCATACGAAAATGAAGGTAATTTTTAGATGAAAACTATTTAGATACTAAACAAAGAACTTTAGATTTTAAGCAAACTAAAAACACACCTGTTGTGAAAATTGGTGGTGCTGTTGTTGCTGATGTTGATGCTGCAAAGTTGGATGCTGATGTTGAGTAGTAGGTGGAGTAGGTCGCACAGGTGTCGGACGCACAGGTGTATGGAGTTGCTGATAATGTTGGAATTGTAGCTGCTGATTCTGCTGTTGACGCTGCTGTTGCATCTGCTGGCCGTACCGTATGTACTTCCTGGCAAGGGTGAAGGCGGCTTCTTGGTACTCCATGTACACCTCCTCCGGGATCTTTGCAGCCACGGATACCATCCACTCAGCCCATGCTGTGCGTTCTAACTTCTCTCCAGTGGATTGTTCATTCAAAGTAACCACCTGTAATTGAAATTTGTAAAGTGAATAAATTCTGAATATTTTCAACATAGTGTATAAGTTAGAAAAGAAGTATATAAAAATTAATATAACCAGGAATATAAACACCAATATAGTAAAAGTATTAAATATAAAGAGAAACAGAAAAATAACATTACACTTATGGAGTTATTTCTGCTATTTCTGATTTCTCAGCATGAACAGTGATGGAAGGAGATTGTAAGTGTTAAGTTATCTATGATTAATTACCTTTTGCTCGATGTCTTTTCTGTCATTTGAATTTTTCTCGAGATACTGAAACAGCATATCCACTGCTTTAGACTTGGTAGCTTTACTTGACTTTCCAGCGGATGTGCTGGGAGCGTCGCTTGCCACGCAGTCAATCTCTGACTCAGAAGTCCCTCTCTCACCTGCAAGCACCTGAAACATAGCAAGAAAAAAATATTATTGCAGTTGTGTGGTGGCGTTAGAAAGTAGGATAATCAAACAATGTGATAGAGGGAATATATTGCATTTGAAAAATTAAGTGGATAGCACATATTTACCTTGCCACATGTTTCTGTTTGTGTTCGAGGCTTATAAAAGGGGTCAAGGAATGAATATTCATTCAACTTAAAAGTCTGTAGAGGTGTCAGCCTTTTTCCCCCTCCAGAGCCACTCTTTGTCTCTCCCTTCCTTAACTTTTGGTGGTCTGTTCTCATTGACGAGAAATGACACTTGATGGATCCAACTGGAGCACAAAAAAGGAAAGCATTTTGATAAATGAATGGGATATCGTTAATTGGCATTGTACATGTAGATCTATGTGTATTCTATTTCTAATCAAATTGTCTTTATTCCACGGCACACAATTTTTAATCAAAAGTTCAGTCTAAAAACTCTAGATTGTTAGTGTTGTGATATCTAATGATAATATTAATTTGTGTTTTACCTGGGAGATACACAGATTTAACCCACATATCTATAGGATGGAATTTCACCAATCATATGAACACTTTCAATAACTTCAATAGCGTCAACAATGGGAGCAAATTAAGAGAAAATAGCATATGAGAATCAAGAGGAATATGATCTTTATTCTCACATGTTTTTTTATTAAATTGTTCCCGTATCGTGAACCAAACAATATAACTCACCACTTAAGCCAATCTCCTCACTGAACTCCATGAGTTTCATATCCCGTAGCTGTGTGTTCTTGTAGTTCTCATGGGCTTGGTCGTAATACATGGGCTGGGTAGAAAACCATTCAGCTATTTTCTTCATGGTAGGCGGGTCAATTACCTCTTTAGACACCCGTAGTTTCTTGGAGCTAGAGGTGGTGGAACTAGAGGACGCATCATCCACATCGCTTATGTCCTGGTGGTCAATGGTATTGGTGTCAGAAATTACTGATTCAACATCAACATCAGACCTCTTCAAGCTTGCGGCGGTCGTAGCGGCCGTGCTTTGCTTGTTACCTTTTCCTTTGCCACTACAAAGGGTTGTCTTTACCTGTTTTTGTCGAGGAGGCATTGTTCACGTAAAAATACACAGACACAGTTAATTCATAAAACGAGAAAACGACAATGACCGCAAAATGGAAATACCGGCGTTTTATATGCACGCTCAGACGGTGTGCGAGCGACGTTTTACGTTACATTTTCTAATCGACCGGAGGTCGGTCGATATTCATTTGACATCTACCGACACTGTGTCGGCATCCGATCGCTGTCTGTTCAAAAAAAGATGGCACCGATATGTCTGCTTATTCATCAGGCATCGATCTGTGTTCGACAGTACGTGCACCGAACATCGATCAATGCATGACAGATGCATTAGCGATGCGTGGGCGATGTGAGGCATCGGCGGATGCATCGCTAATTTTTAACTCAAGTTAAAATTCACCGATGCCATCAACGATGTGTCACCGACCCCCATTTGCCGAGCGATGATCGCCGATAATCGACCGGCAGATGGTGAAAAGTGCATCGCTAGCACATCGCTGAGGGATCTTTTTCAAATGTGACTGGGGTTTGGCTATGTGAAAGTTATACAAGAAAAACGAACCCATCAAAATTCTCCTGCTCTAGAACGAGATGTGTATGTGTGCAGTGATTGTTATCACAGTACTCAAGGTCTTGATCATACGAATGCACACGTGTACTCTTTACATTCATATAAACATCTCCTTTACAGCTGGGTGTACCGGGGGGATTTCTCTCTGAAAAAGGGGTGATTTTTCAAAGGAGGGGATTTTTTATTGCCTTCTGAACTGACAAAATATACTATATAATTTTAGTGCTATCTTTTCGCAATTTCGTGGTACTACATAGAATTTTTATTTTATATATTATAATTAATAAATGTAATTATTACTATGATTAAATTATATTATTATTAACTTTTTAATGTACCATTTATTATAAATAAATTATTTGATTCTGAATCGTGCACATTGCCTCACTGTGCACCACTCTACCTCAGTAATGACAGTAACCTGTAAGGTGGCTGTTGGGGCCACGGGTATGGATTGTATATCCAACAATTCAGACTTGGTTGCCAATGCAGCAATTGCGCACCCCAGATTGAACTCTGTACTTGGATCAAGATTTACTTACTGCAGTTCCGGTCTACACAATATATGTGGTGGATAATACAGAACGTTTCTTTGCCGCTGGTAGGCACCACTGAAGACGAAATAAATATCGATATAAAAGTATTCACAGTTAAAAAAAGTAATGTGAAAGAATTTCTTACAGCTGGGCATGACCAAATGCTTGTAAAAAATTAAAGAATTGTTGAAGTAAACAGTTTGAATGTGTAATTCAATTCCCCAAATCCTTACTAAAAAACAATTTTATAATTATTGGCAGCAACACGCCATCACAAGCTCATCTCGTGATTAATCATTATGTATCTTCCATTTCTGCTAAACCTGACCATTTCCAATAAATTAGTTCTTCCAATAAATTAGTTCTTCCAATAAATTAGTTCTCACCGATCGTCGGTTTCACTGTGAGTGACTTTGAAATATACATGTGCTAATGGTTCCATAGCCTGTAAATAAAATCATTGAAATTTTTAATCAAAACAATTTACTGTTTCCAACATCCTTATTTATTTCGGCCTGTTGATCACAGTACAACTTATTGAAACGGATACATATTTTAATACTGCTTATAGGCGTAATTACATAAACGGTCATAACCTCTTTGTTCTTGGAAATGCATAGTTGTCATTAAACATAATCTATCGATATAACGTACATTCATAAATTAGTGTTCAATTGGGAATTAAAATCCACACAGAACTTCAGATGACAGGCAACTAAGTAGGAATTTTATCTTCACTCATCTGGAGAAGTTATAGAACAAAATGGAATAGATAGCGTCATACTATTTCTCGGTATCACGCATGTATATTATTGTCGTTATTCATTGTAAATTACAAATAAGGTACTCTGCTTGATTTGACATCATACTAATATTCTTCCCCATATTTTCAACAAAATATTTCATTTTTCCATGGCGAGTGCAAAACCCATGAAATCCCTTAAATAAAATCCCCCTTTTGCAATCATATCAACTACATGTAGTTGAAACTTGATTCAAGAGAACAAATGTTGTTGCAAATGAATACTTTTAGCGAATGACTGACAAAAGAATAAGCTTTTCAGTGCGAAATGAATATTCACAAGAAATTTTCAGTAATCGACAACACGTGTCCATCTGGGAGAAGTTCACAGGGCCAATAACCCTTGTATTCTGATGAGGACAAATAGAAAAGTCTGTGCGTTTTTGGAAAACTTTTTCTTTCATATATTTCTTCAGCAAGACGATTGCTCTTTTCTCTTGTAAAACCCTTTTTGAGCGGCATAATTCGCTTTTTAACCCTTTGACGGTCGGAAAGGCATTTATGCCTTAATGCATGCCTTAAAATCAGCGTAAAACATGCATTCTTCAAACCCTCGTACCTACCAAACTGTCTGCACCATGCATCGTACAAGACCACATGGTGACTCAAAATCGCCTACTCCATTCAATAGTCAGCAAATTATTTTGATATAAACCGCTTTTTATAGTAAATAGTATATTATTTTCAAAGAAGACATCCTTAGAGATGAAACACCAGTTTTCGGTACTCAACTTTGGCCACTAAATCTAATTATTTTTTTGTCGGAAACCCCCATCGGCTTAGATGTCAAACGATCGGGCATCCATTTTCTTATCTATTTGTAAACATCTCATTAGCATGAGGTGAACCTTGACCTCACAAAATAATTTTCCTTCATTATATTTCTTGTGTTTCTGCCTGATATCTTGTAAATTCACCTTAGGCTTCTGCTTAATTAGTTGGATGACAAACCCGCCCAATTGCCATCTTGGGGCCCGGTAGATGAATAAATTGGGATCAATAGCAATGTTTTATAGTACGCCGACCATTTAACACAGTAGGTGTTTTTATTTCCCTAGTCCGGATTCCCCAACTGGGGTACTGCTGACGAGTTTAAATCTGCAGCATTACAGCAGGGCCACAGCTAGCTGCAGCTAATAATAGACTCTACCAATGATACTAATGTACTTTATGACAAGAACATTCATGTTAGTTAGACTATTTGTGGCAATTGTGTTTTTTAGTGTATCCACCGATTAAGGTTGCTTTTTGAAAGGTGTTTTTTTTAATTGATATATCCACTAATTAATGTTTTCTTTGAAAGGTCATTTAAATAGGAATGATAAGGAGAACAATTGATACAAACAATGAAGCTAAACCACTTATAATTTATTAGCCACATCAATAGTCAGAAAGGCTTATCCAACCAGTAACCATATAAAGTATTTCATAATGTATTAGTATTTATGCACATGTATGATCCAAAACCTGTGATGACAACTGCATTCTGCATACATTTATAGATGTGTATATGTATGTGTCAGTCAGTGAAGTAAATATTTTGTTTTGAAATGGTGGATATTTTATTTCAGAAAATATAAATCTAAATAGTGTCTTTTTTATTCCCCCTAACTTTTTTGAAAAAGGTAAATATATTTTTTTTATTTTTTGCCCCTTCCGTATTGTTGAGAAATGAAACATGTTTTTTATTATTTACCCCTGCTGAAGAAAAATTTTAGCTTCAATTTTTTTGTGGGTCCAACTAATTAAGATTACTGCCGCCTTAGTCAGAACTTTTGGCCTTCATGGTTTATCTTTACCATATGAGATTATGCTGGCTCTATTAATTCATACTGCTGCTTTAGTTAAACTTTCAATTAATATCTTGATCTATGAATAGATTGTTATAGCAGCGCAAAGTAAATTAAGTACTCCCATTCATTGCATTGAATCCCTTTTATTATGATTCACAACATTGGGGAAGGACAAATATTTTTGGATAGTTACCTGCAACATTGTGAACTCCAAAAAATTCAGCAAGAGGGCTGTTCTTGTCTCCGCTTTTGATTGTCGAAGACTGCTCCTTCCTTGAGCTTAAGATATTTTGTAAACCAGGCTTGAATTGGTTAACTCCTTTAAAGTCTCCCTAAAAATGCAGTGTGCATATCTGCGCTTATTTTGGAGCAGTGTGAAGTCATCACTCCCTTGTTGTGCGAAGAAAATTACAACCACCGCTTGGCATCATCTTCATTTTGATGGCTACTGGTGCGAGTGGGATACCCGCTGAGCTGCTGCCCGGCACATTCTGACCATTACTTAAGATTAATTTGTGACAGCAGGCGACAAGAGCTAGTTATCAGTATGGTTCATATCTCATCATGGTGTTTTAGCAGAGAATTCCCCCCAACATTTTTACAAATAAAAGGCTTAATGATTATTAATGCATGACATAAAAATTAAATTTCTTATTCTATTATCGTTTATTGATTAGTACTTCAGTGACTGCCAAATGCAAACGGTAACCAATGTATCATCTAAGTCATTTTCATCATATCAGTGCACACTCACCTGTTCATAATGCAAAATGCACCATAACTTGTAAATTAGTCTTTATTCACATAGACAGTGCAAAATTGTCCTTTTAAATTCACAGTAACTAAGCACCATCTTTGAGTAGACAGTGCACACTGCCACTACAATGTAAAATGCACTTTTTATCAGTTTATCAGTTTTTTTATCACATAATCACAAATTTGTCATGTTATGTCCATGAAAAAGCACCATCTTTAGAAACAGTGCACAAGTAGTCACTTAAATCATTTTTTCTTGGCTTTTGCAACCAACCGTATAATCTAGTCCTGAGCCAAGCTTCTTGACATCCCGCTGAGGGAAAGGTTTTCCCCAAAAAGTACCACTGGGGCTATAACGATTTGTGATGAGATACTGGGATGTTTGTTTAAAAAGTTTTTTTCTGGGCACATACGACGCTGTGCTGGAGCGCGGCGGTGCTGCCATCAGCGAATTTCAACTCTGACAAAACCGCTGCTTGATTGTCTGGTTCAGGCTTTTGTCGCGGCATCACAAACTTCAACCGAGACTCCTGGGTCGGTCCCATGTCTTTGTCGCTGGAACATCCAGACTATGGGTAATTGTCGTCCTCCACATCTCTTGAATCTGACCCCAACCAGATGCACTTCGTTTTTCTTCTCATTGCTACTAGTAGCCACTTCTTTTCCTTTTTACTGCGCTCTGATTTTCCGATCTGTGGGCGATATTCATTCCCTGGGACTGCAGCTACAGTGTAGAGCAGGTCACATTAAATAGAATCTTGAAGGTGTAGCTCTGCACCTAAAAGTCAGACACCTAATAACTTGTTCACAAATCACTTGGTTGGACACCAAGCCGCTGATATGTTCGACTTGGGTGTTCACCAGAAGAAAAAATGTTTCATGGACTACGTTGTCACTTACTTGACGGAAACATTATGTCCAAATGAGGTGTTCTCTTCATCAATCCTATCTGATGCGAGCGTGGCAAGTTAAAGTTAATCACTTTGGCCAAATGACTATCAGTGTGGTGATCAAATACCAGTTGGCAAAAGAATACTAGACCACTTTGGCTTTTAACAATATGACACAGGATTAGTTTTACGCAGCTGCTGCTTTGTTCCTTACACATGTCAGTATTAAACAAGTGAGTATAAATCGGCTGTGACCCATTTACTGTGGCCACTAATCAGCTTTGTATAAAGGACACCTAATCAATTGTAGCAGCCTAATATAATACTGTCTGGGGGGCCAAATATCCCACTGGACCAGTGGTCTCACACACATAAAATTTGGCGTTTGTCCATTTTGAATTAATGAATTTACGCAAACACAAGAGTGTTCCCAGAAAATCTACTTTACTTCGTACTGCGTTTACGGCCCCTAAGTCCTATCAGCACTAGGTGCTAAGTTCGAAAACAACCCTCATGTCTGCAATTATATATTGCCACTGATGGTTCCTCAGTCTCCATTTGCTCAAGTGTGTTATGAATGTTAATGCATCCAAGTTCACAATATTTTTACAACAGCAGGCCGCAGTATTTCAAACAGCCATTTACTTTGCTCAAGCCTGGAGCTGTTGATCACCTCTTGTGGCACAAATCCATTAGCTTGGTCAATTGATGTAGCGCCAATATGAGTTAGAGTAGCTGTGGTTACGAAACCATAGAGCATAGGCATGAACGATTCTTTAACCCGTTGATAATCATCTAGTGGATTCAATTTTAAGTTGCTATTGTGGGTGACATTGGCAAGTTGATATAATGTTCCAATTTCTCCACCAGATTCGGATTTCAAAAGGATATCCATGACTCGCTGAAACAAGCATTCTTAATACAGATTTTTTGCATGCAATATACTTGTATGTTATAGACCAAAAAAACATCAATATTTAATTGAATAGGCGCATGTTTGCTTTGTATAATTTACTTGTAATCTACTTTTCTGACGCATTTAGATTTGTGTCATAAGCACCAAATATTTTTATTCCTTTTTAAATGAACTAAATTCATAATTAAACAGACGTGGTCGAGCCCGAGGTATTCGCCTTATCCGCAGTCTCACAATTCGTCTGGGCGCGGTGGGCACTTCTGGCATGGTAGGTTTCCTTGTGGGGCGCCTCATCTGTCATTCAATCTTTACATCCTCGAGGTGGGAACCTCGTTGTGTGCTTTACTCTGATATGTTCATTGAACAACCTTTCTCCATCGGTGTCAAATGCTCCACACCCTTTTCTGGGGCAGACATAGAATCGTATTCCATGTTCCACTTGCCTGTGACGTTTGAGTTCGTTTTATTCCCTACTCTCTATCTGCCACACTCATAGCACACCAAACGTGCATACTCCTTGTGAAATACCATCATTTTAACATATTTTAATCCTCTCAAAGTCTCTACTTATTGCATAACAAACTGTGCAATTCATCAAACTAGTGATGTTCACTTGGGAGTGATCACGTGACAAGCGTGCTCGTTTTCAAGAGTCTTAGGCGAACCAGTCAAATGTGCATAGTCCATGAGGCAGCTACAAAACATCTATTCAGCAGCATAACAATATCATGTCTGAATCTGTCAGTTCAATCATCAAAAATTTTTACCTTCGGGTATTGACCCAGAGAAATGCAAAAATATATCACATGTAGTTTGCTCAATAAGATTTCAGTTTTTTTTTCAAGGATAGCTAACAAATGGCACAGTAATGTCACAAAGTTAAAGGCTGGTTTTCTAATGCACTGCATGCCACTGGTTATGACAGGGCCGAACACGACACAGTGGAATTTTGCAGAGCTGGCACATGGAGGAAGTTTCAACTGCTCTGCCAGCTGGAGTTTTTCTTCCGATCATTGAGCAGTACCTTGGGTTAAATATTTCAGTATGAGAAAATTTTGTGGACCACTTTCATGAACATTATAAGGGCTTTGAATTATGGCTATAGCAGCATGCAGCTATATTTAAAAAAACTGATAGTAAAATATAAAGCTCTAACATAGAATTAAATAGTACGATTATCATATCAAATTCACATTACTGATTACTGAGGTTTGTCTTTTGGCCTTGTGGAAGCATATGGCTGATATTGTGATCTGTTTAACTATTGCTAAATGTATGTACTAACCTGCAAACTTTCTTTCTTCCCTCTGTGATAGTCACAAGAGTGTGTCCGCCCAAGTTGTCTTGGGGGACAACTTCAGCCAACGCCACTCTTGACGTGCGACCGACTGATCTTTTCCGGGACGAAAAGCCAGCCCTCAAAGCCTTATACAGGTCAATACGAAAATCAAGTTGGCCGTATCTCGACCGTCTTTTCACAGGCACAGAAGCATCGTATAGAAGCCATGCATTTACAATGCAGGTGTCAAGGAGAAAAAAATGATATATTTCCAGTACTTGTTACTTGGCCGACCTATTTTATAATAACTGCGAAGTTGATCTGCACGATCAACTCCGAGCATGTACTTGTTGTATAATTGCACTGAAAGGGGCTTTGACTTGCCATCAACTTCAGTTGCCCCTGGGTTTGCATTTGTCGACAAGACGGCAACTTGTCTCTTGTTGTCTTTCCATACTGTAATTATATGGTTATCATGCTGCTTTTGAACTAAGCCACCTTGCTCTTTTTATCTTCAGATTTTCACTGAATTTGGTAGACCTTTCCTGTTTGTGCGGACTGTTCCACAACAAAAGGTGTGGCGATCTTGCAGGTCCCTCTTGCCAAGAACAGGGCTTGTGAAAAAAATTGTCAAAATAGACTTGATGAAACCTCCCAAGATAAGGCTGCATGAGACTCATGACAACATGGTGGCCTAGTCCTTTATCCAACACCCTACCCTCTTCTTTTCCTACATATACCTGTAGAATTGAAATCATCAACCATTAACTGCATATGTTGTCGTTTGAATGTGTTTGGCCAATAAGTAGTTAAATAGTAAATATAAATATGAAATTATGTTGTACCTCATAGCCTAAACAATATCCATTAGATGGATCACATAGCATCCATACCTTAAACCCAAACTTGTGAGGCTACAATAGAGTAATGTAATGTTGGTACACTAGAAACTTATCAGCAAATTTCAAGAGGATTATTGCATCCATTTTAGCATAATCAATGTTTGCAAACAGGTAGGAATATGAAAATTATGAAAGTGTAATTTAACAATGGCTAATTTATTTTGAGTTCAAATTACCTTAGCGGGTAGATACTGCTTTAAGCTACATCGTCCTTTAAAAGCAATCATAGCCTCATCTACACTTAGCTGGCATGTTGGCTTGTACCAAAACTCAAAGTTTTGTTTTTACTTCTGCAAAAAAAGGTTCCCAACTTTTGTAATTTAGTGAAGCCAGGTTGCCCACGAATAGCATTGTTGTTATCCGTCAAATGGAGGAATGGGTAAGTTTTTTTCATAACGTTGCTTTTGTCATTACTTCTGACACATAATAAGCCGCTACATTTAGGATGGGCTCATCCGACCAATATAGATCATAGCTAATCAAAAGAAGTGACTATTTTATTAGATGTTACACCCAACACTATCAAACATGCATATTGAAAACATAACAGTGTTAAACACATACAGTAGAACCGAAAACTTGAAATAAGAACACTTATTGCTTCTATATTATATGTACCTTGGGAGTTTATGGATGCCCATCATAATCAACACTGCAATATATGCCTTTATCTCTGAGCCATCTGCTGGGGTGTCATACCAACCAACAGCATTTTGCTGATGCGCATACCTATTTGTTTCTTGTGCTACAAGCCTAAAGAATCGCTCAGGATACATTTTATAAAAAAATTCCAAAGGTGTCATTTGCTCTGCAACTGCAGGTGGTAATATAAAGCCAGACGACTCTGTGAATGCAGGAATATTAACATCGTGTAATTCATCACCAAACCCCATTTCTTCATCCAAATCACTATCACTGCTACTTTCTTTCACTACTATCAAGTT
>JAGTTF010003694.1:0-10281 GCA_019095985.1 Streblospio benedicti | reverse complement strand
AACAACAGCAAATGCAGCAGCAGGCGAATGGGCGGAACCAGCAACAGCAGCAGCAGCAGCAAGGTGGCCAACAGCAGTTGACAAAACCACCGATACGCTTCATCATCATCAACCAACAGGGGCAACAGCAGCAGCAACAGTTGTTGATTCCGGTCAAAGAGCGCCCAACCCGACTGGCCAGCCCATGATGTTGTCCAGCACAGACCAGGTGGGAGGACAGCCACAACAGCAGCAGCAGCAGCAGCAGCAGCAGCAGCAGCAGCAGCAGCAGCAGCAACAACAACAGCCACAACAGCAACAGCAGCAGCAGCAAGCTCCGGACTTTGCATCCGAGGATTTCAATGATTTCCTGATGTAGTCATTGCTTCAAATTAGGCTGCAACTGAAATGTACATTAGAATGTTATACTTCACACATCAATGTTCTTTTGTGGAGACAAATACTAACTTGGAATTCATGTACCTGTATGTAAAAATATTGCAATGTTCCTTCTTTCCACGATATTCTATCTAGACTAATTAGTTATACATTTTAATTACATGTAATGCAATTGTAATTTCTTGTAATATATGTTTTTGTTTATGATTTGTCTATTCTTTGTCATTTTTCTAAAATTTAAACGAATATTATTTACAACGGCTTGACATTTTAGTAGGTTCCTCCTCGTAAAAATCCCCGTGGTTTTAAATTCAAATAATCAAGGACGTGACTTTGACTCCTTTTTCCAGTTATTTAAAGTACAATAAATGGCAACATGTTCCAAATAAAATACACATTTTTTAATTCTCTTTGAATCACAAAATAATGGACTCTCTCTAACAAGTTGAAAACACAAAGATCTAATGTGGAAATGAGATCCGTCTGTAGTAGCAGCATTGGGCCAATATTAGTTTTATTTAATTACTGTAAAACTAGAAATGTTTAGCATGATTTAATTTGCAAATTTCGTGGGTAGGTGCAAAAACGCAAACTTAAATAATCAGCAAACATTATTAGCCTATGTATAGTAGGTACAGGATAGACCAAAATTGCAAAATTAAATAGTCACAAAGTAATCTATAAATGAAAATAGCAAAATTTAATAGCCACAAAAATATTCTAGTTTATAGTGTCCCCTAAACAAATTGTGGGATTCAATTTTTGGTTGGTCAATGGAGTTGAACGTTCAGTTTAGTTTAGTTGATCAAAAAATATCTAACTTAGTCACGATTAGTCTGGATTACAAATATAAACTAAATCAAAAATGTTCAAAGAACACGGCGTCAATCGAGCTCGAGTTGACTTATGGGCAATTAAGATGTATACTGAAACAGTGTATACTTTACAACTTTATGAATTTGAGGAGAAAACCACAGAAAGAATTTACAACAGTGTTCAATATTCAGTGCAACATATTGCTCTGTGCGTTGCATGATAATCATTAATAGTTTCAAAGCTCACATTCTATCATTCTGTGCAAAAATCACCGCCAATAACCCACGCTGATTGGTCAATCTCCGTGCTCAATTTTGCGATGGAAAACACGCTCCCAAAAAAAACCACGGCGCTAGTCTAATCTCCTCACAATATCAATACAGCCGCTGACGTAACAAGACGTGTTTCGTTGTTGCAGAGATCAGTAGTTTAGACTAACGCCTCCATGCGCGCTCAAAACTGTAGGAATTGACGCCTCCGCTCAAAACAAACTAAATTGACTTGAATGTTGAATGCTATAATATGATATATTTTAAAATAAAATGATTTTAGTCATGATAGAATGGTGATTGACCCATTCTTAGGCACGCAATGAGCATGCTGACGTCTGATGCACCCTCACTTCGTTTGCAACTCAGACGTCAGCATGCTTTCAATTTACCCTCACCGTTTGGGTCAATCGACCTACTTCTATCATTCCGTTCGTTAATCACTTCAATAACCCGCTGATTGGTCAATCTCTGTGCTCAATTTTGCATGGTAAACACGCCCCCAAAAACCCGGCACTAGTCCAATCTCCTCACAATATCAATACAGCCGCTGACGTAGCAACACGTGTTTCGTTGTTGCGGAGAGCAACAGTTTAGACTAACGCCTCCCCGCGCTCAAAACTGTAGGAATTGACGTCTCCGCGCGCTCAAAACAAACGAAATTGACTTGAATGTTGAATGTTATATTTATTTTAAAATAAAATGGATTTTAGTCATGATAGAATGGTGATTGACCACTCGATTGTCGTGTCAATCGCAAATTGAGCATGCTCAATTTTGCGATTGACTCAATTTTGCGAATTGAGCATGCTCCCAACTCAGTGGTCAATTCCTACATTTTTAACCCCATTATTATCAGATTATCTGTCAGACGTAGTCAATCACTGGCAAGCAATGAAACCACTGTCACACAGTGCTGCCACCTGTTAGCTTATTGATCATAACTGTGACATGCTGCCACCTGCTGGCTAAAGATTGCATAAGTAGTAAAAGTCAATAAAAGTACTGTTGCGTTTTAGCATTCTAGATGATGTATTTCATATGTTGTGTTTTTATTCATTTGTGAGCTATATTTGAATTATAATGGATGGATCTCAAAGATATAAAGAAAGAAAAATAAAGAGTTCAAGACTCAAGAAATTGCAGAATTTAAAGACCTTTAAGATTGCTGTAAGTATCTATAAATCATATGAATTGATAGACTAATACTTGCTTGAGATCTATTACTAGTTGTCATTTCAATCATTGATTTATTGCATTGAATTTCTTTTTCAGAAGTGTGTTTATTAATTAATCGATTGACCACTGATGATGTATTCCAACTATCATTATAACTTTGTTGATGGTGTAAGCTATCCATGCAGCTACTGACAGATTCAAGCATACTGCTACTGAAGGTTCTTATGGCACGAGTAAGTTTGATAGCACCAGATAATTATCAAATTTATAGCACATCCCTCCTAAATCTCAATAGGCATGCAGCAGAAAATATTGAATAATATAGGAATAAATTGACGCACATAGACCCATGTTATGATTACAATAATCAATTCATTGGACCAAAATATGGTAAAGAATTTTTTCCCAAGTTTGCTTGTGTATTCAATTCTACTC
Source organism: Streblospio benedicti (assembly GCA_019095985.1). Classification (NCBI taxonomy): domain Eukaryota; kingdom Metazoa; phylum Annelida; class Polychaeta; order Spionida; family Spionidae; genus Streblospio; species Streblospio benedicti. Next base: position 7,204 of record JAGTTF010003694.1, on the reverse strand, counting down.
TCACTGTTCTGCCAAGCAAGCTCCTGCCACTGTATTGACATAGCTGAAGAGACATCTTCCATTTTAGTATATCAAGTGGCCCTGACAGGACTCAAACTCACGACCCCAAGGTTGTGAGACCAGAATGATACCATCATCCCAAGCAGCGGGCTGTTAAAAGGTTACTCGGACGAGCCGATGTCTCTGTAACCCCCAGCCTACATACTTAGTCAATTATCATCTCAACCCAGATGTCCGGGGTTCAAATCCCACCTGAGGACGGAATTTTTTTGGGAGGTCTAATGATCCAGCCGTGTTAAGGTCTGTGATTCTACTAGATCACAACCTTGGGGTCGTGAGTTCGAGTCCCGTCAGGGCCACTTGATATAGTAAAATGGAAGATGTCTCTTCAGCTATGTCAATACAGTGGCAGGAGCTTGCTTGGCAGAACAGTGAGAGTAGAATAAAATATGGTAAATAATAATTAGATTGTTTTTCTAACATAAACATTGATATAAAAAAAATGCAGATGCTCATGTCGTATACGCGTGTGACCATGTTCTTAAAAATAAAAGTCTAAGTCTACATAATTTGAATGGTACACATGAGTTATATATATATGTTTTATCTGTTATAGAGAGATCAAGAATTGTAAAAAACAGAAGCCGGCCGACAGAATTGGGATGATAAAGATGTTTTGTTCACTAATATTGATCAAATAAAAAGAATTGGGCGGCAGACAGAGAAACAAGAATATGATATTGGATCATCAATTAAAAACAGTGGTACTTGATTTTTAATAATTTTGTTATATTTTTCAATATCGCGTAGATTCAGAACTATACATTGAATTATATAATTTACATACAGTGAAATTTAAGTGCATCCTGATGATAATATGCATGTTATAATGCCTCAGTTTATGATAAAATGTACATTTCTTTCACTAGAAACTCCAAATAAATTCTGCTATTTATGTAGCACTGTTGAAGAACATCAGCGTCATTTAGCACGAGTAAGCAGTTTAACAGTTATTTCATAGACTGTATTACATACAGATAATTTTTATATTTATTTTTCTCTTATTTACTGACCATAGTGACAGAGAATTACCAAAAGCATTTTTGTTAAACCAATATTAATTATGGATTGTAGTTTTATCTAATGCAACATTATGTACTGTGTTTATGACCCGTGAGATATTTGACCATTTCTCCTCGATGTTAACCATCATTTACAATACAGCATAATTTAAATTAACATTCAATAACGTTCTCCAACATTTGTTATATTTGGAATATGTATATTTAGAGAGGACCACAACTAAAGGCAAAAGAAAAACCTAAACCTAGAATACAATATATTGCGCCTCCACCAATTATTAAAAATAAAGCAGAAGACATTGAGGAAAAGGAGGAATTGTTGTACAAAGTGAGTGTTACCACAGGTAGACAACCACACGTTGCAACTTCAGCAAACGTAAGTTGATAATAGTTCTCTGTGGTGTAATATAGACATCTAGAATTCTATTAAATATGGAGATTATCATTTTATTGATTGATTGATTAATTGATTGAATCAATGAATCATTGATTTATTGATCGATTCCTGATATAATTCAAAATTCTAAGAATGTCTTTTCAGTCTTGTTTTTACTTGAGCTCAAAAACATGCCCATTTATATCCACAAGTGTATGATTAAAATGTTCATATGTTGATTATTATCCTAGTCACCAATGTATGTAAAGAAATCTTGTTTAAAAGAAAATTAAACATGCAACATGATTTTGTTTAATATTTGTTTAATGTGGAAATATATTAATATTTAAGGTGTTTATAAGAGTAAGAGGTAAAAATGGTTCCATGAAGAAGCGTTCTTTGAAGAAGAAGCAGTCAGTCAATTTTGTATTTGGAAGATGTACGACAGAGAATTTCTTTTTTAAAGGACCGAATGTTGAAGAATTAAAGTGGCTCACAGTTGAGGTATATGAAGTTAGAAACATGCTTATACGAGCTTTGCATTACTTCATACGAATATACATGTAATGTGTATTGTAACCACTATTGCCTGCTTTCATTTATTAATGTCCTATCATTTTATTAATAGCATGATGGATTGGAGAAAAAGCATGGCTGGTTCCTTGAGAAAGTGGAAGTAACTATATTGTACAAACAGAAGATGAATTTATCTTTCCATGCCACCAATGGTTATCATTGTTTCATGCAGACTATAAAGTGAAACGACACTTGCAAGCAGAAAGAGCTGAGTTTGAACCAATAGGTTTATTTCAGTTTCCTAATGTTGGCAAATAGATTAGCTTTATATTTATGAGATTCTTTTTATTTGTTAAAAAATTACATTTTGTATGATTTCAGAATATGAAGCATATATCACAACAGCTGACAAGTTAGGAGCTGGAACTGATGCCAATGTTTTCTTGACTATTTATGGCAAACGAGGAGTGAGCAGGAAATTTCCTCTAAAGGATAGGTCAAGAAATAATTTTGAAGCTGGAGACACGGATATTTTTACTATTAAAGTTATTAAAGACATTCGGCCATTGACTAAGATAAGGTTTGTAACATGAATTACACTGTGATTTCTATGGACCTTTCAATGATTGCTGTTTAAACCTATTATAAAACAATGTTGAGTTTTGTAATTAATGTAAATGTAGTTTAATGTGAACATGTATGATAACTAATAGGTGAAGTTAATTCAGAACCATGCAGTTGGACCTATTTCACAGTGTTAATTTGAACTTGATGGAAGTAAATAAAAATTTCAAATGATAGGAGTGATTTATGATAAACATGCAGGGAAATGGTTGTTTGATTAAATCCATGAAATTGAAATTGAAACTCACGATAAACAGGTCCTATTGTATTTCAGAATTTAAAAACTTGAAATATCTTAGATAATTGATTATGTCTAAATTTTCCTTTGCCAGACTAGAGCATGACAACAGTGGGGCAGGACCTGGATGGTTTGTAGAGAAGGTAAATTGATATTTGATTGATATGTTGGTTTTTACCAAACTTATGCACAAGTCATATGAAAGTGTATGAGAATTGCCCATTTTTCTAATTATGGCTACAGGCATACTGTATACCAAAGATTTTATTTTGTATTAAAATTGAAGGAGATTTGAGCGATATACGACCATCTTGTATTTATGATGGCAGATTCATGGACAGTTTTACCATAATTCAGTAGTTTCAGTACCCACTTCAAAAATGGCAATTTATATATTAATAGTGATTGATTATCATAGGCTTATTATTGCTTAAATATATCTCCCATAGAAATAGAAGAATATTTCATTTGCTAATTCTGCATTTAGATATGTGTATCATTATATTTATACTTATGTTTCAAGCTTAAGTTAGAGGATTTAACATCTGGAAAGCACTACAATTTGCCGTATGGTCAGTGGTTGGCAAAAGATGAGGGTGATAAGCAAATATTTAAAGATTTATATCATGACTCACGTAAATCCGCAAAAGGATCTAAAGAAGGTAGAAGATTTTAAAGATAATATCAATTTTCAATTGTGAAATCTAATAGGTATGTATAAAACAAGGACTAACTAGCTCGTGCACTTATTTTAGAATATGAAGTGTCTGTCACAACAGCCAAGAAATTTGGAGCAGGTACTGATGCCAATGTATTCATAACCTTGTGTGGTACAAAAGGAAATAGTAAGAAATGTCAACTGGATGACAACAAAAATTTTTTTCAGAGACACAGACAGATTTCACATTGATATTGGAAAGGATATTGGAAAATTAAAAAATAAGGTGAGATCTGATGTTGATAAAAAACGCCAAGCAGCCTTACAGTTACAAACAGTTCAGAACCTCCATTCCCTCCTCCATTGGATAATAACATGCCACCTAAGTAAAAGAACACTGTCACTACCTGATACTACCTATAACAGAACACTGTCACTACAGATACCTCCCTGACTGGCCATGGCCTAGTGATAGGTCTGATATTTCACCACACAGACCTATATACAACTTTTTCTTCTCTTGCACCGTCATCTTGTTCATCACACCAACAGTAGTAGGACAGCTATGCTACATTTTGTGATATAAGCATAAAATTTGTCACAAAGTTACCTTATGAGATGGTGAATAGTCAGGTCTCTTTTCTCTAATGCTGTATTTCAGATGCACCACGGAACTGAGCTCCAACTTCATGTAAACTGTCTATTAACTTTTGCCACTTTCCTTCCACCTCCATGCTATTTATTTAATTTTCAATCTTACGGTCCACGTTTTTAAATGGTTATTTTCACTTTCTTAACACATTCACGGCAAAAGTCCTGAAGATGACATTGTCTGGTGAGAAGTATGTCCTAACCAAGATTAAGTGTATCAAGTACAAGAATAAAATATCAATAATCAAATTCCGTAACACAAATTCAAGTCACAGAATGTAAAATTCAAGTGTTTTTCAAATTTTTTAGATTGAAACTAGTAAACCGATGATTTATTGGTTCATCTTTCTTTGTTCACAACACTAGATATTTTTAAAACATTTACAGTTTCGCCAAACAACTGTTGGCATGCTCAGAATGTTCTTCCCGCGCAATGTCAAAGGTCAAATATTCTGATCCTGATGATTGTTGTATTTTTATGTGATTTATTTTTAGGATTGAACATGACAACTCTGGTGCAGGACCGGGATGGTTACTGGACAAGGTATGGATTTCACAATCCCTTTTTGAGAAATTGAAAAATTTGAAAACAGAAGATGAATTTATCTTTCCATGCCCCCAAATTTGGTTATCTTTGGGTTTTATGAACTAAAAAAGGAAAACCCCAAATTTGAAAAGCAGAAAGTTTTTGGAGTTTAAAACCAACAGGTTTTTTTTCATTTTCCCTAATGTTGGCAAAAGATTAGCTTTTTATATTTATGAGATTTTTTTTATTTTTTAAAAAAATTACATTTTGTAGATTTCAGAAAAAAAAAGGGATATTTCCAACAGCTGACAAGGAGCGGGAACTGATGCCAATGTTTTCTTGACTATTTAGGGGAAAACCCGGGGAAGTGAGCAGGAAATTTCCTTAAAGGATAGGTCAAGAAATACTTTGAAGCGGGAGACACGGATTTTTTTAAATATTAAAGTTATTAAAAATTCGCCATTGACTAAGATAAGGTTTGTAACATGAATTACACTGTGATATCTATGGACCTTTCAATGATTGCTGTTTAAACCTATTATAAAAAAAAAATTTTGGGAGTTTTGTAATTAATGTAAATGTAGTTTTGGCATGTATGAAAACCCAAAGGTGAATTTAAATTTCAGAACCATGCATTTGGGACCCTTTTTCACAGTGTTTAATTTTGAACTTGTTTGGAAAAAAAAAAAAATTCAAATGATAGGAGTGATTTATAAAAACATGCGGGGAAATGGTTGTTTGATTAAATCCATGAAATTGAAATTGAAACTAGTTTTAAAGGTCCTATTGTATTTCGAATTTAAAACGGGGAAAATATCTTAGATAATTGTTTAAATTTTCAAAATTTTTCCTTTTCCCGGCCCAAGAGCAATGACAACAGTTGGGCAGGACCTGGAGGGTTTTTAGAGAAGGTAAATTGATATTTGATTGATATGTTGATTTTTTCCAAAAATTATGCACAAGTCAAAAAAGTGTATGAGAATTGCCCATTTTTCTAATTATGGCTACAGGCATACTTTACCAAAGATTTTATTTTTATTAAAAAATTTAAGGGAATTTTTAGCGATATAGGGCCATCTTTGGGATTTTTGATGGCAGATTCATGGACAGTTTTACCCATAATTCAGTAGTTTCCCGTAGCCACTTCCAAAAAAAAGGCAATTTATATATTAATAGTGATTGATTATCATAGGTTTTTTATTGCTTAAATATATTCCCTTTGAAATAGAAGAATATTTCATTTCTAATTCTGCATTTAGGGTATGTGTATCATTGTATTTATAATTTTGTTTCAAGCTTTAAAAGGGGGATTTAAATCTGGGAAAAACTCAATTTTTTTCCCTGTGGCGTGGTTTAAAAAAAATGAGGGGATAAGCAAATATTTAAAAAATTTATATCATGACTCACGGAAATCCGCAAAAGGATCTAAAGGAGGGAAAAAAATTTTAAAGATAATATCAATTTTCAATTGTGAAATTTTAATAGGTAGTATTTTAAAAACAAGGACTAACTAGCTCTTGCACTTATTTTAGAATATGAAGTTCTGTCACAACAAAGAAATTTGGAGCAGGTACTGATCCAAATTTATTCAAAACCCTTGTGGGTCAAAAGGAAATAGTAAAAAATGTCAACTGGATGACAAAAAAAATTTTTGAGTCAGGCAACAGACAGATTTCACATTGATATTGGAAAGGATTTTGGGAAAATTAAAAAATAAGGTGAGATCTGATTTGAAAAAACCCAAGCCCTTCAGTTAAAACAGTTCAGAACCCCCCATTCCCTCCCCCATTGAAATAACATGCCACCTAAGTAAAAAACACTGTCACTCCTGATACTCCCTATAACAGAACACTTCACTACATATCCTCCTTATGGCCTGTGGTAGGTCTGATTTTCACCACACCTTAGACCTATATACAACTTTTTCTTTCTTGCACGTCATTTTTTCATCACACCAACATAGTAGGACCTTTTTTACATTTTGTGATATAAGCTAAAGTTGTCACAAAGTTATTATGGGTGGTGAAAGTCAGGGCTCTTTTTCTAATGCTGTTTTCAGATACACCACGGAACTGAGCCCCAAATTTATGTAAACTGTCTATTAACTTTTTTCCTTCCACCTCCATGCTATTTTTCAATTTTCAATCTTACGGTACGTTTTTTAAAAGGTTATTTTCATTTCTTAACACATTCACGGCAAAAAATCCGAAGATGACATTTCTGGGGGAAAAGAAATTTTTAACCCAAAATTAAGTGTATCAAAAAGAATAAAATATCAATAATCAAATTCAACACAAATTCAAGTCACAGAATGTAAAAAATTTAAATGTTTTTTAAATTTTTTTTATTTAAACTAGTAAACCTAATTTATTGGTTCATTTTCTTTTTCACAACACTAGATATTTTTAAACATTTACAGTTTCCCCCAAAAACTTTGGCATCCCCCGAATGTTCTTCCCCGCAATGTCAAAAGGGCAAATATTCTGATCCCCCTGATGATTGTTGATTTTTTATGGATTTATTTTTAGGATTT